>PVKS010011077.1:0-57870 GCA_004027875.1 Aplodontia rufa
ATGGGGGAACCATTCCAGAAGCCGATGTTATTCCTACACTAGATACCCATTTAACACATGAGTTCTTCTGGGGGAAACTGCATTAGATGAAACCCATAGTAGCTTATCTATGTGTTAGCATTACCCCTGGTTATCAAAGTTTATACACATTGATTGCTACAGTTTTGACAATGTTTCCCCCTCATCTGTATCCTGTATCCCAATATACTTCTAATAAATGTGGGGAAAAAATAAAAATAAAAATAAAAATAAAAAAATGTGTTTGTACTTAAACATTTTTGTAATCTCTGTGTTAAAGTCTTGTTTATATAATCCCAACATCTGTTATCTCAGAATTGGCAATTGTTGATTTTTTTTTTAAAGTTGAGATTTTTCCAGTTCTTTGTATGGCAAATATTTTTAGGTTGTACTCAGGACACTTTTTCTGTCTTGTTATCAGATTATATTAGTTTTGTTTCAATCCCATAGAGAATGTTGACCTTTTTCTCAGCTTAGTTCATGTCAGGCCATACATGCAGACCAACTTTTTGGGAGTTATGGTTTCAACATTAGTTCCATTTTGCAATGCCACATGAATTTGTCTCACGTAAGTGCCACTCAGTGGAGTCTGTAGTTTGGGTGATGGTCTGTTCCATGGTTTAGTTCTCAAAGTCTTTGGCAGGGTGTTTAGGGTCAGACCCACACAGGGACACCTCTGGGTGAGCACAGGAGTGCATAAGCAACTTTAGGGGGTAGCTTTCAAGATCTCCCCTGCTATGATTCCCTTGGCACTTTCCTTGTGTCTCCATTTTCAGTCTTCTAGCCAAAAATCTAGATAGCTTCTCCCACTCATTCATGTACACCCCATGGCTGTTAGTTTTTTGTTTTATTATGTTTATTTGGCTTTGTTTCCTCAGCCTGGGAAAGCATCTTCTTCTGCTCCTTGTCTGGCTAATTTCTACCAATTTTTCAGGTCTTAGATTAAATGTCATTTCCTCCTAAACATTTCCTTTATTTTTGTATCGATTACATTCACTTATTATTTTCCCATAGGACCCATCATAATTTATAACCACATACGTATCTGTTTATTGATTTAAAAATGTCTCTCCTACTAAATAGGGGATGGGATCATATCTGCCAATGTTTCCAGTATCTGTTGTGTTTACCATTATGTAATGTTTCTAGCATGGCACACAACAAATACTCAATGAATATTTATTTAATGCATAATTCTAGTCCTTTATCCATCCATACATTCATGCCCTGTTTAGGTCCCTCAAAGATGTGAAGATCCTCGTACTCAACTATAATTCAGTCTTATCTTTTTGTAACTTTACATTTTGTAAAGCATTCTCACATTTTTTTCCTTGTGTGCTTCTACGAAGTACAGAGAGAAGATGGCATTAGTCATACTTTATGGACAAGTAAAGTGAGATTCAAAGAGTTAAATAATTTGTCCAAAGTCATAGTTAGTAATGGAGTTTGATACAAATTAACTCTTCAGCTGGGTAAAAATGCTCAGTCGGCAGTTATTCTCTCTTAGCACTGACCATTTTCTAGTGTCTGTTGAGAAGACATTGTTCCTGTTGAGACACCTGTACTCTTTGGAACTGTCATTCAAATCTCTTTCTTTGATTTAATAAAGAATTTTAGAGACTTTTAAGATTTTTTTGTTTTAGATTTTCTGTAGTTTTATCATAAAGGATTTAGGTGTAGATTTATTTTTGCTTTACTGCTCAGATCTCAGCTTACCTCCTGAATCTGAAGATTCATGTTCATCAATTCTGAAAAATTTTAGCCATAATATCTCATTGTTTTTCTGTTTCTTCCTATATCAAAATAAAATGAGAGGCTACCTCACAATACATAAAAGTGAATGCCAAATGTATATGGATTAAATAATAAAGAGAAAAAATTAAGACTTAGAAAACAGATAAGTATACCATACCTATGATCCTGAGGGTAAGAAAGGATATCGGAAATAAGATACAATGCGTTCAAACTGTAAAGGAAAAAAGTAGTAAATTGTATTACATTAAAATCTCAAATCACGGGGCTGGAGCGATGGCTTGGCGGTTACGGTGCTTGCCCGGTGTGTGCAAGAACCCAGGTTCAAACCCCAGCAACCCACGTACACAGCGAAGTCTCAGAGCAATGAGAGTCACATGAAAAACTAAATAAAAATTGTTTTAAAAAAATCTCAAATCTCCATAAAAAATGAGATATAAGAAAAAGTGAAAAAATGGGCTCAGAGGGTAGTTCAGTAGTAGAGGGTTTGCCTCACATGTGTGAGACCCTGGGTTTGATCCCCAGTACCATAGACAAAATTAAATAAATAAATAGCCCCCCAAAATAACAATTAAGAAGTTCAATTTAAAAAGTGAAAATACAAACCATAAACTGTGAAAAGAAATGTGTGAGAAAAACTTATAGAAGCTTAAGGTACAGAATAGAAAAAAAAAGACTGCAAAACCAATATGAAAAAGACAAACAACTCAAGACAAAAAATGAACGAAGAACTCACACAGTCAGCTCGTGAACGGGGAAAGCCAAATGGCCAACAAACATATGTTATGCTAGCTGGGGGTAGTGGCACATGCCTATAAATCCGAGACTCAATAGGCTAGGACAGGAGGACTGCAGGTCTGAGGCCATCCTCAGTAACTAAGTGAGGTCTTAAGCAACTTAGCAAGACCCTGTCTCAAAATAAAAAAATAAAAAGGGCTGGGGATGTTGCTCAGTGGTGCAACATCCAGTTCAAGAAGTACTGGGGGAAAAAAAAAACTCCACGTATGTTGGTTATTGTCACCAGAACTGAGGGAAATGCAACAAGATACTATTTCACACTTATCAGAATGGTAAGAAACATTTGTGAGGATATGGATATGGATAAAAAGGAGCCCTCATAAAAGGAGCCAGCAGAAGGGTAATTTGGTACAACTGCTTTGGAGTTAAACTTAGAACATATCTATTAAATTTGAAGAGTCCATACTGTACAATACAGAAAATCTACTCAAAAGCCCTAGAGAAGTTTGAACATAGGTGTACAGTAATACACGTACAAGAACATGGCTATTGCAGCATAGTTAAATGGCACCTCATTGTCAATAAATAAAATGTATAATTATGGAAACTGGGCTATAGGCATATAATTCAAAGTATTCAAAAAATAACATGCTACAACCAAGGTTAATAAAGTAACTGTAAGTTCATCAACATGGTTAAATCCCCAAGATATCATACTAGATTTAAAAAAGGAAGTAATTGACTGATATGTAGAAAATAAAGCTTTTAACACTATATTTCACAGCTATACCATACAGATATTCATTAAAACTATGAACAAACCACAAGAGAAAAACAACAAAATCAAGATGGTGGTTACTGCTGAGGACAGAAGGAAAGACGCATTGATAGCATAAATAGTCCCAGTTCTTCTCTCCAGCCTGTACTCTTTGCCAAGTGACTCAGGTAAGCACTTCTCGTTGAAATGTGGAGTTTATTACCACACCTCTGGATTCTTGGAAGGTCTTGAGATTTCAATCAACAGAATGTGGTGGAAATGGTGATGTGTGAATTCTCTCTTTTCCAACCTGTCATTATGTGAACAAGTGTAGGCTAGTATTCTGGAGGACAAAGCCCAGTGAAGGAAGGTCCAATTGTCCCAGCAGAGGTCATTTATTACAGCCTGCAGCCAGCTGACACCCAAACACATGAGAGGGTCTAGCCAAGATCATGAGGTTGCGGATGTGAATTCAGCTGCTGACTTGATTTCAGCTGGCTGAAGACTCCTGAAGGAGCCCAGGTGAGGAATGGTTGAGAGACCTGCAGAACCGTGATTATGAATGCTTCTTGTCTTAGCCATTACATTTCAGAGTGGTTTGTTGTTAGAAATAGTTGATACAAGAAGGAAGAATAGATCTGAGGAGGAGCAAAAGTGGAGAACCTCAACCTGCAATTGTGATGCTTTGTGTTAAAAGTAAAAGAGCCCTAAAGTAAATATGGCAAAATGTTAAGATTTAACAAATATAGACAGTAGATACACGAGTATATGTTACACATATAATTATCCTTTTATGTATATTTGAAGTATTTCACAGTAAAAGAAAATTCATACAGGAGAGAAAATTGTGCTATACTAGACAAAGCATGTGAGATGATTTTTAAAAAAAGCAAAGTATTGTCCCAGTGCTCCACCCTGCTTGCTGTCACCACGCACACAAAGTGGACTAAGTAGACTAGTAATTTCTGCATTCTAATCCTCTCCTCCTGTCCCAGGACATCTTCTCTATTCCCTTCTAGCATTTAATCCCTTGCTTCCAGTTGGTCACCTGTAAGACAGGAAACATCTGATCAGCTGGTTCACTGTCAAGAGAGTCATAAGAGGTGACACAGGGAAGCATTAGAGGGGCAACTGTAGGAGACTTTAAATTATGTAACTACTTCATACTATTGTTATGTTTAAAATCTAGGTTTGCTTGATAAAAATATGTTAGTCCTTCCTGCTCCACTCAAATATAGGGTTAGTCACCTACCCTGTGACTTCCTCCTGACATTCTAACCTGCCTGGTCCTTTGTATCTGAAGCTGTTTCCATTGCTGGCACAGGTGGCATTCTGTCTGTCTGCCAGGAGGATTTGTGCTTGACCTGTTGAGAGTGACAAGGGCTTTCAGAGGATACCCACTCAATGCCAGAGACAGGCAGGGCTAAGCAGGCTGCTCTTGATGGGCTCAGCATCTCTCTTGGTCCCCCACATTGCTGGCGGGTCTATTTTGACTTCCACAGTACTCTGCGTATGCTTTATTCTGCACTGACTGGACACCGTTGGTATATGTTAGCTGATATCGTGAGTTACCGTACATTCTCTTACCAACTCGATTAGGCTGTAAACTTCTTGAGGACACGATGTTTTCAGTGACTTAGTATCCCTACTATCTAGTGAGAGGAAGGAAGGAAAGGAGAAAGGTCAGACAGGAAGGAAGGGGAGACAGGAAGGAATGAAGTAAGGAAGGATAATAGCAGCAAATATTTATAGAATGACTATATGCCAGGTAGTGTGCACTTTCTTATTTAA
This sequence comes from Aplodontia rufa, assembly GCA_004027875.1. Taxonomy (NCBI): domain Eukaryota; kingdom Metazoa; phylum Chordata; class Mammalia; order Rodentia; family Aplodontiidae; genus Aplodontia; species Aplodontia rufa. Next base: position 5,057 of record PVKS010011077.1, read on the forward strand.
TCCTTCCAACTACTCAGTGAGGTAGATCCTATTATTAATTTTTCCTAGCTTACAAATTAGAAAACATACTTAGGAGGGTTAGGTAATATGCCAGATTAACAAGTCACAGTGAATAAATTGGATAGCCAGCATTTGAACCAGCCTTGTTTAACTGTGGGGGCTGTTCTCCTGACCTCTGTTGTTATACTGTGGCTTAGAGTAGACATTTGAGCACAGATGAGCTGATGGTAGGAAGCCGGGATTCATTACAAAGAAAGAAAACAAATAGAGAAAGCCAGAAAGCAGGAAGAAAGACAGGGAAGGAGAAACCCACGACCACATCTTCCTCCCACAAGTGTCATTCCTAACCTGTGACAGGCAGCACAGTTTCTGCTTCCTTCCTAAACATCTCCAGAAAGAATCTCCTTGTTTTTAGGTAATGTGTTCCAGGTTGCATTCTCAGTGTGCCAAAGATATTCTTATGTTCTTTTGCCTGTGAGAGAAGACACATTCAGATGATTCTTATTTTCCATAATAGTTAGGTTCCGTCAAGTTCCTATGAACACTGAATTAGTGAATTCTAAACTTTTAGGACAATACAGAGATTCCTGCAAGCTTCTGGCCATATATTTAATCAGATGATGATCACATAACCTTGTCTTATGTGTGTTTCTGGTTAAAGACATCGTCTTCAACATATTTTTTTATTTGTTAGCATTGAACTCTTGATTGGCAGCATTACATTGAATACCCAGATGAAGTTTATCTGCAAAGTATTTCCTCCATAAGGTATAGCACAGCCTCATTGCACTTAGAAACAGTAGAGAGCACTTCAGCACTTGGAATGGGGGGCATGTTATACAGCCAATAATAACAAAAGTACAAAAATGAATAAAACATGACACTGAAGAGATCAAGAACATTTGTTTATATATGAAATCTGAAGCAAGATGGCAAAGTGTCACTCTTCTCCATATGAACTGGAAAGGTGTGTCTTGTACAACTCAGATTTTCTGCTGCTCCGTGAAATTCACTAATGACCCTGAAAGTGCTGCCTAAGGTCCTGAATTTCATTCAGTTGGGAATTTACAACACATACCTGACTTAGATTTGGTGAAGCTATTTTTTTTGTAAATGCAAGCTTTTGTAAATTCCTTTATTAATTTTAGAGTTAAAAATAAATGTGGGACTCCTGGGTATTTTCCCAAAAGAGCTAGAATCGGCACACTATAGGGACGCAGCTACATCAATGTTTGTACCAGCTCAGTTTATAATAGCTAAAGTATGGAACCAACCCAGATGCTCCTTGCTGGATGAATGGATTTATAAATTGTGGTATATATATGCACAATAGAGTTCTACTCTGCTATTAGAACAATGTCATGCCTTCTGCAGCCAAATGGACGGAAATGGAAAAAATTATGCTGAGTGATGTATCCCAAACTCAGAGACTTAAGGGCTAAATGTTTTCTCCCATATGTGGAAGCTATTGTAAAACCAACAACAGGATGATAATCAGCTGAGTTTAAGCAATAAACTGACCACAGTTGAAACTCCACATAAGGTCAGAGGAGAAGGGAAGGAGGCAGAGAAGAGAGGGAAGGATAATGGGGGTTATCAATACAACGGGGAATACTCAACTCCCATTAGAAGCCTAGCTATACACACAGGCAGAGAACCTCAGAAAGGTCAACAATTATACATGTATATGTTCATTTCAAACTACAGTATGGTAGGATTACAGAGGGGACATGAGCTTGGGGAATGGATGAAGGGGGGTAGATTGACCTGAATTTACCATCTCACTATGTCAATATACATGTATGCATGATTACATAATAACAGTTCCCTCCAATATGTAAGTCTATGTTGAACTAACAATAAATAAATAAATGTGGGAGGTGAATTCACAAATATGGAATCTGCAATTAATGAGAATTGCCTGTGTAGCATGAAGTTCAGTCAAATCTTAGATTTGGCATAGGAATCATTTTCCTGTGGGAAAACAGGGAAAAAAAGAACAGCAAGAGGGATCTTAAGTGAGTCTTAATAATCCTTGCTGTGTAGAGTTGAACAAGATGCCACGAGCACATGTTGGTCCTGCAGGGAACCTCAAGAAGCAACACATCCATTCGCCAGTTTTAAATGGATTTCATCTTGGTCATTAGATTGTCAGCATTAAAGATGCTCCCTGCCAATCTTCCTGCTTTACAAGTTCCATGGTTTTTGCATGATCTTCTAGAGTCTGACTCTTAGCATTGTGTTCTTCTGCATGGAAGATGCTCTGTTCACACTTGCTGTTGTTGAAAGTGATCCTTGGGATCAACTGGTTAATTATCTTGTCTTTATCTCTGCCTTCCCATTGAATATACTCTCTTGTAAATAATTCTTTCTAAAGCCGTGGTCCTCATCTTGGGGGTCCTGGAATTAGTGGTGTTTTAAGATGTTATTTAAAGGATTTTTCTAAAAGCACATTTCACTTGGTTGAAATCCCTCAGGTTACAACAAATGTCAAGCTTTGTTTTTACTTTTGCAAATCTTCCTGAAATTATGCAATGATAACTATATATTTTTAAATACTATGTACGGGAATTATACAAAGATAATTCTATGTGATAACAGTATATATTGCTTGCTAATCAGCTGATATCCACAGACTTATTTTTGATAAAGAATAGATTGCTCAAATAACTTTGTTGTCTGCTAAGTTTTCAAAACATTTTAGAGAAATATGGGGAAGCTAATAAAAAGGTTCCTGGATGGCAAAGGACAAAAACCCCACTAAGTTAAATAGTTTTGAAGACATGGTATTTTTGCACATATTTGCATATATTTCAAATTTAGGATATTTTTACACTGCTGCCTTTTGAGCAAGCCAGTCAATTTTATCTAATTGGAAAAATGAAGTCAGAAAAGCAATAATTTTCATCAAGAAACTGAAACAGCTCCAGTGTCTAAGCATTGTCCATTCTTTATACACAGCTCTACAGATTCTCCTTAGGGTCTCTAGAATAGGAATGTTTCTATGAATTCATCTTTCCTTAGTGAAACATTTTTTTTCTTCTTGTGAGAATAAGCCAGGATCCAACTGAAGTGACATAGATGATGGTATGTGCTATATCAACAAGAGATCTGCCAGTTCCCAGAAGGGCAAATTTCTTTCCACTGAAATTCTTTTTGTGTGTGTGTGTATATTTCTTCCATTTTAGTTGCACGTGCTGGTGCCATACTCTGGATCAATGAAAAGGTTATGGTCTTGCTTGGTTTGGTCCTTTGCGAGCAGAAACAGGGAAGGAGAGAACAGAGCAGAACGGAGGCCAGAGCATACTTTTTGAAGGCCTTGAGGATCACACTGTCATGTATCTCAGGAATAGTCAACCATTTGAAAACAGGCTCAAAGATACCCTCCTCCCGCTCCAAAGACTCTTGAGGTCAGCTTCTCTCAACACACTCGCCATTCATTCATCGTGGCTTCTATCCACCTTATACCTAGAACACCTGAATGCTTTTTTTATTCTCAGCCTTCTAAGGCACCTTCTTCAGATCTGTGGATCTTAAATGTCTTCCAAAGACCATGTGCTAAATATCTGACCTGTGGCCCAATTGTAGGGAGGTGGTGGAATCTTTAGGAGGTGGGTCCTAGAGGAAGGAAGGAAGGTCACTGGAAGGGGATAATTGTGACCCCAGCTCATTCCTGCCTATCTGCTTTCTTCCCACCATGAGGTGAAGAGGCCTGCTTGGGCACACATTCCTGCTATGATGTACCACGCCACTATAAGCCCAAAGCAACAGGGCCAAGTGACTGTGGACTGAAACCTCTAAATCCATAAGCCAAAATAAATCTTCCCTCTTATTAAGTTGATCATATCAGGTATTGTCATATGACAGAAGGATGATCAGCACATCTTCATAAAGTGCCTGAAACTACTTCCATTCAAGAAGCCCTCCAGAATACTTAGAAAAAGATCATAATCTCACCCTTCTTGGCCCAAATACTTATAAACTGGGGCTATCACTGGAGGATGGTTTAAAAGTACTATTTGATCTATGAAATCAAGATATATTTACTGAGTATTCATTTTTCAGTTAATACTATATTGTAAGAGATACATAAACTTTAAGTTTAGGAAAATAATGTCTTTTTGTATTACATATTACTGATAGAAATACACCAAGCTAATAGGCAAATATATAATTTAAAACACCAATTATATGCATTTAAATGGGGATTTAATGAGGCGGTAATTAAGGAAGTCTAAAATTTTGTAAATGTCTATAGGCTATTGTTTTATATAGCGGTCTTTGTTTAATGTAGTTATGGCCAAAATGTTATAGAAGACATAGATCTACAGAGAAAAACAATGGAAAAGGAGGGGAAACAGTACGACAGAAATGAGGACATAGTTATCTGCAAAGAAATAGAAGAGATTGAAGAATGGGTGAGAAAGCTGAGAATGCAGGAAGGAGAACAGAAAAATAGAAATGATCCTCCTTCTCTGATGGTCACATTATTGTCACAACTTTTCTGAGCTCTAAAGTACTACCAGGTGCTGGTTTAGACTAACTTTACATCATGTTGGCAAAAAAGAACACTATTTTCCCAGCCCATGAAACGTTATTAATAGACCAGGGCAAGGTCACAGAGGAAAGATGAGACAGAGGTAAAGAATTCAAAGCCTTTTTTGACTCTTAACTTATACAACCTTAGAAAGAGTAGATTAACAGCAGGGCTTTGAAGCAGGGCGATTTACAAAAAGAATAAGCACATATTTCTAATATATTTGTATTCTACCGAAAGATTTTCACAAGAAACCCATATTTGCAATGTATATTTAAGTGCTTTTTAATTTTGACTTGGCAAATAAAGTAGAAGGAAGATCACATTTGTATGCTTAATTATGGCTTGTACCCTATATACAATTCAAGCCTTTTGGGAAAGTCAAAGGTCTCTACAAAAATGTACTCAACAGATTCCTGTAGCAAGTGTGTGATAAAAGGGAAGCATTTACTTCCTAACATTCACTTTAGGACATAAAAGTAGAAAAAAGGAGATATTCTTTCATAAAAAGACTTTAAGAATGAACGTTTTGTTTAGGGACTGGTCACTAGTCTTTTCAGTATACACATTTTTGGAATGTTTCACAGACATATCATGATCTGATTTGTGGCTTAGGTTGCAGGTTCTCTTTCTGGACATCTTTTGCTTGACAGGATTCCAGCATAGCTCAAGTTCCTGGAGAGTTTTAACAATCCACTTCTGCCAGTGTGTCCATCTACAAGGGTTTAGTGCTTGGATGTCAGCGTGAGTGTTGATGAGACTCGGAAGATCTGGGGGAGCATGTTACTAAGCTGATAAAACATTTCTTCAGAAATGCTCTGGAAAAGGTAAAAAAAAAAAAAGTTTGCACTTGTTAAATCACAACTTAAAAATTTAAAAATATTTCAAAATATGATCTCTTTCTAGATAGTGACTGCACAACAAAAATTATCTTTCATGACTGATTTAACTATATAGCTATGCACTGGGCTATTTTTCTGGCTCCACCCTCTGAGAACATGTGTTGTTTTTGCCAAACAATAAGTCTGAGTAGTAGAAAAATCCCTAGTATCATCAGTAATAAAATGCCATTAATTTTGCTAAAAGCTCTACTCCGAATCATACTCTGCTCATGGCCTTCTTTATGAACCCTTTATAGACTACATAGCATAAATAAATAAACAAAGGAAAGATATGTCAAGCTTGGTTTTGGGGGTAAAAAAAGGATCCCTTGCATGGTAGATGTTGACATCTTTGATAATAATCTAAGTGTCTTTATGGCATCCAAACATTTTTCCCTTAAAAAACAGGAAGCTGTTAGCATTTTATTATATTTAGGAGTTTAAGGCCATGCAACTAGCTGTATATATGATAAAAGATTATAAAAAAGATTAAACTGGGGTGAGCTCTATTCAGACAACACACCTGTGGTACCAGAAATTGCACAGTCCTAGAAATTCCTCCATCCCATGAAGCCATTTCCATCATGAAACCTAAAATAGAACAATAGATTTTGCTGTTATGAGTTTTAGCCTTTCAGTTTACCAGGCACTTACTGAGATAATCTGAATTTCATTGTGGGTTCATGTCTTGACTTTTCAGATAGACCCTTGCCTACGGGAAAGGCTAAGCCTAAAAGACAAACTTCTGCAATCCCTAATTCCCCATGCCAGAGAGGTTTAACACAGTTTTGTTAACACACTCTGACTTATTATTTCTTAAGTCCTAGTTGGGCTCCACACAAAAAAGCTAAAACAGACTATTATAGGTTAAACACATGGTTCTACTTTTATTTTTTAATTATTGATTTTTTAAGGCAGTGGAGAGCAAGTTAGAATCAGAGCAAAATGTAAATAATATGTAAATATTCTTGTATAGCAGGAGGGCTGGAGATTTATATTGTGATTGGAAAAACAGAAATTAGGAAGTTTCTTATGAAATGTATTTGATTAACAACTTAAGACATCAGACAACAGAGATAACTCGCATTCTTCTGAGTTGCTCTGCTTTCAATATTTGGGAGGAAATATGGTTGTTTGTTAATGTGAGGTTCTGCTCACCTTTGACACACTTAAATACAAGTTCTGCTCTCCTTAAGCACCAGGGTATAGTCATTTCCTAAAAGCAGAAACAAAACAGATCACATGTATTTGACAGAAGTTTGTAAAATAAAAAGTAAAAAAATACGGTCATAACTTTATTTGTATATAATGTTGAATGTCCATGTTGTGAATAGATTCAGACAATTATTTGGTAATTCTAATTGGATTTCTTCTGTATTTTAGGAATAGAATTTTTTCTAGTTGTTAGACTATGTTTAAGACAGGAAAATTAATTTAACAAGCCTAGCAAACATAATTTATAAAATGAATATGTCCTTAAAACTTTCAAGATAATTGTAAAGATAAACTATGATGTAGAAATTCCACAACTACTCTCAATGTCTGCATGAATAATAATTATTAAACTATAATATCTGCATAAGCAATGAAGTAAAATGTTTTATTACATAACAATTTATTACAAAAGTAATGGAAATAAATAAACACACATCCTGGCGACCTAAAGAACCAAATGCATTCCTTTTCTATTTTGTTTTATAATCTTTGGCTAAATGCACATCTGAATTCCAGGGTCAGACTACGACCAATACATTTTATAACTTTCCACCACGTGATTAGTGAGCATGCCGGTTTTAATTCTATTTCTTTTTATTGTAATAGAATTATTTTCTCATGTTGCAAGTCTTCATAATTATAACTACAAACCATGTTTATTATTTCATTATGATGATTTTCAAACTTTTTGGGTCTTAGGATCTTTAACACTTAAAAATCACTGAGAACTCCAATAAGCTTTTGTTTAAGTGGATTACTTACTGCATTAGAAATTAAAAATGATAAATAGAAAAATATTAATTTCATTAAAATGATAAAATCAGGATAATTTTAGTATAAATAACATCTTAATGGAAAACAAATATTTTCCCAAACAAAAACATTTAAATGAGAAGAGCAGCAATATGTTCTTTAGATATTAGACTGACTATTTTATGGCCCATGTTTCATAATTCCTGTGCCTCAAGTCTTTGTGTATCTGTTTTTATGTTTGGCTATTTCTGCTGATTCTCATTCATGGTATCTCATTTTCCTTAAGAACCTACTTATTTTTCTACTTATGTTAAGCAATTTATTCAAGAATTATATGTAGGAATAAATACTAGGTATAATGAGTATTAGCATTACTTTGAAACCTTATGCTACAGTATAAATTTTTTGAAATGCCATAGTAATAGAATCGAGGAACTATTATTATTCATACAATTTTAATGAAGCATTCATTATATTATACACACACACACGCATATATAAAGCATTACTAACAATAACTTGTCTTAAAACTTGTTATTGGTTTATTGACACCTATGGTCTTTGAATTATTTCAGTAATTAACTGACTAAGGTTAAGCCTATGTGCCACTATTCACATGAGGAGAATTAATGTGAATTGTAAGAATAGAGCTTTGAACACCAACATATAAAATTTATATTATCCAAATGCATTAAACTCGGAATAATGTAGTGGGGAAGACTGCAGGGCACATCAGAAAACGGCAGGCAGATGGGGAAAAGGACTTTTAACTAATTAATCAAGACAGGGAAGAAAATAACCAACTGCCATTGCCCCACTTGTTCAAAGATCATCCAATTTTATCCATTAATAACATGCTTTCTCACTTCCTGTATTTGTATGGTTCATAGCATCGTCTATAGCAAGTATCTATGAGACAAATAAAGAACTTCACACTCTTCAGAATGACGTGACTTAATGACAAAATTTAATCTACAGCTATATGGAGAACACAACAGAATACAAATAACAGCAGGACTCTAGCATAGCTTTGAAGTGACAGATACGTTATAAAAATCAATTAAATTTTCAGAAAACATACGCTTTCATATGCGCTTTAACTTAATGCTGATTAGCACTGTTAGGAATATGAAAGAAAATGCTAGACAGCAGCATGAGCATGTATGTAGAAACACACACATTCATCTCGGCTGTTTTCAAATCTTTCGTATGCCTACATAAAGACTCTACCCTAAGAATGAGGCAGATGTTTGCTAGTTATTTTTGTCCTTTTTGTGTCTTACTAAAATCAGAACCTTTTTATTTATCTATTTTTATCGGTGCATTATAGTTATATATAATGTTGGTTGGGATTTGTTGTCACATCTTCATACATGCACACAATACGACAGTATAATTTGATCAACATCCCCTCCAGCACTCCCCCATCTCCTTCTTCCTGTCCTTTGGTCCCCTGCCTTTCTTTCTGGGTTATATGTTTATTCTAAAATACCCAAGTATAGTGACATAATTCTTATACCTATGAAAAACATGTTTTTAAAAATATATATGACAATTCTATATACAATGACATACTTATAAAAGCTTGCAGTGTACCTTGTTTTTTTTTTCCTTAATGATGGAGAGAGGGGGGAGAGAGAGAGAGAAAGAGGGAGTCAACTTTGAGTTTTTCATCTGGTTTTTGTTGCTCTGACACTTAGTTGTGTATGTGGTGCTGGGGTTTGAACCTGGATCCTCACGTATGCCAGGCAAGCATGATACCACTGAGACACCGCTCCAGTCCAGCGTACCTTGCTTTTAACTCAGTTGTAGTATTTCCTCTTTCCCTCACTTCCTCCCACCCCATTCGTTTCAGATATACTTGACAATAAGATAAACATTAACATTTTATAAAAGTATGCAGTATAACTTATTCTAATTCAGCCCCCCGTATTCCCCCTACCTCCCTTTCTCTTCCTTCTACTGGTCTTTCTGTTATTTACTAAACAGCTTTTTTTAGTGACTTGTTAATATATATGTGGATGAGATTCACTATGGTATATTCATACACGAACATGAGCAAGCTAAGTCTGATTCCTTCTATTAACTTTCCCTATTTCATTCCTCCTTCCTCCATTTCCTTCCCCTTTGACTATTCCTCTGTTCTTTTCCTTAATTTCAGGTTAGCTTCCACATATCAGAGAGAACATTCAACCTTTGGTTTTTTTGAGACTGGCTTATTTCACTTAGTGTACCCTCCAGTTCAATCCATTTCCCAGCAAATGACATAATATCATTCTTCCTTATGGCTGAGTAGTACTCCATTGTGTATATACGCCACATTTTCTTTATCTGTTTATCAGCTGAAGGGCACCATAGTTGGTTTCATAGCTTAGCTATTATGAATTGAGCTGCTATGAACATTGATGTGACTGCACCACTGTGGTGTGCTGATTTTAGGTCCTATGGATATATAGTGAGAAGTGGAATAGCCGGATCAAATAGTGGATCCATTCCTAGTTTTTTGAGGACTCTTCATACTGCTTTCTAGAGTGGCTACCAGTTTGCAGTCCCACCAACAATGTATCAGTGTACCTTTTTCACCATATCCCCAACATTTACTGCTGTTTGTGTTCTTGATTATTGCCATTCTAACTGGAGTGAGGTGAAATTTCAGTGTAGTTTTAATTTGCATTTCTAATTGCTTGAGATGTTGAACATTTCTTCATTCATCTGTGGGTCATTTGTATTTCTTCATTTGAGAATTGTCTGTTTAAGAACCCTCCCCCCTTTTTTTAAAGAATGGTTTTGGCGAATTAGAAAAGGCTAAGTAATAAACTTTAGTAGTCAATAAGGTCATGAGAGGACACGAATTATTGGATGACATCATGGGATGTAGCCAGCAGTTTTATAAGGAGCTCATTTCTTGAAACAAAGCTTAGTATATATTACAAAATAGATGAGATATAGAACCTGGTGGGTCAGTTAACAGGGTATGAAGCTTTTGTTCATGCATTCTAGGCAAAGGCAAAGTGACTAACTCTTATTGACATGCCTGAGAGAATATCCTGTGAAACAAATCTACTGAAGAAGCTGGGTGGGTCATGTGAATCATTTTAAACTTAGGAACTAAGGCAGAAAATTGGGCCCAACAGTTGTACTTTAGGTGATAAGTGGGCACTGCACACAGAATTGATTTTAAATCTGTGAAACTAAAATTAAAATCTCAACTTTGATTATAACTGAAACAACATCTTCTATCTAAAGTTAATGGCCATATGTTGATTCTCAAGTTGAATCTTTGGTTTAGGGTAAGGCTGAACAGTGGAGTTAGTATGTACTTTAAAGTCTTCAGTTAGATATAAGAAGTATTTTCTATTTTTATAAGAAGTACTTCCTAAGTTTATTCCAATGGGAAAGATTCCAAGGTTGTTCCTTCCTTCTTGGGTATGTGCCTATGAGATACCTGAAGCAACTGTATTAATCAGTTTCACAGTCATTAATAGAAGGTGGGAATATGTATTTGTTTCTTATTTTTCTCATTTACCAAAACACCAGTGTAGGTACAACCACTTTAGAAAGCAATATGGCTGTTTCTATCAAAGCAAAACATATACATACCCTCAGAGCTAATTAATTCCATAATTCCATCTGAAGTGACATTCCCAAAAGAAGTGTCAAACCATATATACTGGAATGTTCATAACAACCAAAATCTAGAAACTACCCAAATGTTCATAAATAGTAAAATGGCTTAATGATTGTGGCCTAGTCACATAATGGAATAATATATAACATCAAAAAAGAACAACCCGTAGCCACACATAATAATCTGGATATATCTCACAAATGTAATATTGAATGAAAGAAATCAGATACAAGATAAACCACAAAACAACCCTAATTTATCCATGCTTTTTGAGGTTAAAAACAGTGGTTGCCCTTGTGGAGGGAGTGTTTTAAGTAACTGTAAAGGAACATGAGGGTGATTTCTGGGTACTGGTAATGTTCTGGTTACATGGTTGTTCAGTTTGTGAAAACCTGAGATGAATATTTATGTGTTATAAGCATTCCAATAAAAAGTTAAAAACAAACAAAATGCTCATTGATAACAATTACAAAACTCAGATCCTTAAGCCCCAAGTTCTTCTACAAGTTAGTAGTATACCCAAAAAGTCAGGAACATGGGATTTTTGATTTATAGATTCATTCCACATCTACTGGGTTATGCTGATTTTAATATGACAGTATCTTCAGATCACAAATATCTATAGAGATAAAACTGATTTATCTTTTTAAACTGCAAGTAATTTTTATAGGCCCTTTATATATCATAGGACATAGACTGTGTCAGACCTTATGAATACCTTGTACACACTAACATGGTAACAGACTGTCTAGCAATTCTGTTTGTTAGAGGAGGAAAACACCACCTGAAAATGCTTTGGGTCCTTGTACAAAAGCTAAAACATGTATTACTCCTATATCCTGTGTAGTGTCATCTGAGTTTACAGGATAAACTTCTTGACCTAGAATGGATATTTAAATACAACACATGGGAGGATCGTGGCTCAATATACTTTTGTGAATTAAACTGCACACTTTGGAAACAAATTTAATGTTCTGCAGCTGGCTGTCCTAATTTAAAACATGTAACTTTTGTGACATTGTGGGAGAGGGAATGCTAGTAGTATCAGATGTCTGGAAGTAAATCTGAACTTAGTGACTTTTGGAAACACTGTTTTTGAGGTTGTTTCCCACCTACATATAACCATTTTTATAAACTGGTTAACCAGGAGTCCAGCTGCAGGAATGTTTGTGATGTCTCCTTGTGGCAGGAATTCATCATAAAGTTTGTTACTCCCTAAAGACCCTTTTATAGATGGGCTTGTTAGTGATGACAATTTAACAATAGCTGAAAATTCTTGATGGAAGGAAACTTTATGAAGTTAAAGTAAAAACAGAAAAACATGTTTGCCCATCTTTCCTGATGCCTTATTAGGTATGAGTGAGGCTACAGAAGTGGAGTGAAGAGGGAAGAAATGTACTCCACCTCCACAGGATGGTGCCAGAATCCTCTTCACCAAAACAATAATGAATCTGGTGAAGATTCACCAAGCAAGACTGAAAACGGGAAATAATTTAAAGCCATCTTATCCTGGAAAGAACTGGTTATTTTTAGTGATTAATATAGGGTACTGAATTTAAAAGGGAAGGCTCTCGTAACATAATGAGTCTAAGTAAGGCCTTAAGCTGAAATGTAAAACATTATATCTTTTATTCTACCTTCTATAATATGGCATTTCCACATTATTTACTTACTAGTAACTTCTCAATAATCAATAATCAATTTCCTTCCTGAAATTCACAATCTATACTTAACAATCATAAACTTTGCTTTTGTAAATCTGTCCTCAAAACAAGCAAGCACAGAGTTACTGATAAGGGCCTCATCACCAGGTTGACAGCTGGCCTTCCCAGGACTCACGTGTGTCCTTTGGGCTTGAGGCTTCTTTCTTCCTCCAGACTATATGAAACTGAATTTTAGTCTTTATTATTTCTATAACTTATCCCTCTAACTGGTTTTTATGTGGGTAAAGAAAGACGACAGAGGAGAAACAATCATGGAAAAAGACTTTTAAAAATAAAAATGTCTCCCAGTGCAGTGGTGTACTCTTAAAGTCTGAGGCAGGAGGATCACAAGTTCAAGGCCAGTCTCAGCAGCTTAGTGAGAACCCCCACACCATGAAAAAAAAAAACAACAAAAACCAAAAAACCAGAAACAAAAACAAATAAATGATAACATACAATAAAATAATAAGATGGATAATGATTATGCCACAGCTCAACAGTAGAAAATTACACGTACTACCCAAAGAGTATCCTGGGAAAAAAATGTTAAACTGAGGCCGACTTTTTCCTGTCATCTAGCATCTCTTTCTGCTACCCATTAATGTCTACTCAGACAGTGCAAACACATTTTACTACTAGCCTAAGCCAAGTACAAATGTGAAAGTAAATCTACTGCTAATTAAGACAAAAATGGAAAAGTAGAGGAAGAGGAGGAGGAAAGTGCATTCCTTATCTAAAGATCATTCTGAATTTCTAATTTACTACTTATAAGAAAATGTTACAATTCTTTGAACATGAATGGTTAAGTATTATTCACTGTTTAATATGCCAGTCAATTCTATTAACCTGATAGAAAATGTTAAGGTCTGTTAATAAAAAAAAAATTGGGGGCTTTTACAATGCTAAGTAGATTATTAAACATATGAATATGCAGCATGTTCACTGGTGAGATTTTTCTATCTGCTTACCTCTGACATATCATGCACCAGCAAGAGAGGAATGCTTATTGTTGTGATGTCATGGGTACAGCAAACCTTGAGTATATTTCGAAGTCCCATAATGGCAGGATCACGAGCAGTGATATTTCCAGATTTCACATTATCATCCACACAAAGATGGAAAGCAACATGGATTTCTGACAGATTAGAATGTCGTGTTATATAAAATTCCCCTGTGAACAACAAATACAATCATGATTTATGAAAACATAAATCACATTCAACAATGAGTATTCTAAATAACTGCAATAGGTGGTTAAAGTATTGAGTTAACTTGGAATTATCAGGAACCTACATGCGGCTCACGAAGCAACTATGATTACTGCTTCTGAATTCTTGGAAAGGAAGAAATAAAAATAAGAGATGACTGCCAATTTTTCAAGTGGTTCATAAAGTGGTATGAAGTGACCACCAAGTAATACGTAAATCAAGTAGGTATTCATCATCTTTATTTTGATGTAAATGCTTAACCCATTAAGTCCTAAGTTTTCAATTCTGTGAATGACAAATATTCAAATATTATTTCAAAATTACCATAAGTGATATATTTATTGTTCAAGTATTTTTTTTAAAAAGAGACAGGGACAGTGATAGAGAGAAAGAGAGAATTAATTTTATTTAGTTTTTCACATGGCTTTCACTGCTAACACTTGTTATGGGGTTCGTACCTGCATCCTCACGCATGCCAGGCAAGCACCGTTAACTTCTGAGCCACAGCTCCAGTCCCTCAATTAAAGTTTTTATAGATGTCCCATATCTGGGACAGTGGGACAAAATATGTTAAAATGTCAAACTTTATATGTAAAAATATGTTACTTGATTACCTGCTTTCTCTATATCCTAAGTCTACCTTTTCTCAATTTATGGGACCAGTCTCTGTTTATTAAGCTGCTCGGGTGAGAAATAGAGAACTTGTCCTTAATTCCTTTCTTTCATTCAATATTTATTCCTCAATTCACCACCAGTGATTTCCAGGTTTGTCTCTAAAAAGTATCCCAAACCTAGCATTTCATTTTATTGCTAATTCTCCAGTGGTTTGTGTTACCATCATCTCTCACCTACATTTCTGTAATTTTCTCTCTCTCTCTCTCTCTCTTTATAAAGAGAGGGCCAATGAGGGGGAGGAGAGAGAGAAAGTGGAGAGGGAGGGTGAGAGAGAGAGAATCAATCTTATTTAGTTTTTCATCTGGTCCTCAGTGCTCCAACACTTAGTTGTGTACATGGTGCTGGGATTTGAACCAGGGTCCTCGTGCCTGCCAGGCAAGCATCGCAACTGCCAAGCCAACACTCCAGCCACTGCTCCAGCCCCTTAATTGATCTCTTTGCTCCCATTCTTGCCCAACTACAGGCTATTTCTATACCATAGCCAAAGTGTTCTAAGTATAAATTATATTACATCACTGCCCTACTAAAAATCATCCAATAGGCTCACATTACATTTAGAAGCAATTTTAGGCCTTTCTTGTGGTCCACAAGGTCTACATGATCTAAGCCCAGTCTCTCTCCAACATGCCCCTGTCCCACCCGCTTTCCTTTGTTCTAGCTACACAGCTGTTATTTAGTCCTTGAAACAAGCAGAGCATGTTCTCAGATCAGGGCTGCTGCCTAGAAGCAAGACTCTCACATGGCTGACTTCATCAATCACACTGAAGATCAAATGTTACCTCCTCAGGAAGGTCTTCCTTCATTATCCTGGTATAGGACTCCCCATCCCTCACTCAATCTCTTTTTCTTCAATGTTTTGGTTTCTCCTGAGCATTGAAAATCTTTTATTTTAAAGAGACTATAGCTTAAGATCCACGACTATGAGGATTTTGTCTATTTTGTTTAATGTCTTACTTCTAGCACATAGATAGTACCAAGTACTTGTTGAATGAGCAAATGAATGTTTCAGACTGAATGCTAGAGCAGTGTTTCTCAAACTACAACATCCCTGCTCCCTACAATCACTCCTTTTACTATGTAACCACAATTAAAAAAAAAAAACGAAAAACTCATCAGCTTTTATTTTCTATAGTTTCTGTCAATATAAATAAATATAAAACATAAATGTGCTTTTACAAATACATGTGCCTGGAAGTTCTGATACGTCCTTCTAGGAAAGGTTTGCTCATGTCTATCCTTATGTAAATCAACCCTTGCCCTCACAAATTAGACTTATGCTTGTGTTAAAGTCATTATCAAAGTGCTTTACTTTTAAAGATGTAGTATGTTTCTATTTAAAAACACTTAATACACTTCGGCACTATGCTTAATATTTCTAGTTACTAGTGCAAGTAGCTCTATTCATAGGTGCCTCTCACAGTCCTCAGGCAAAGGTCTCTTCCTTTTTTTTTTGTTTTTAAACTTGAACAAGATGTTAGATAAACAGAAAAAGAAATTAAAGGAGGGACAGTGATAGAGATACCAAAATAAAGTAGACAAAGAGAATGTGAAAAGGAATTGTTTGGGGAGGAATAGAATAATGATGATTTTCCAGGAAGGCACTGAAAGACATAGGCTGCTTATCAGAAACCTGGTGAACGGCATAAGACAATATTGCTCTGGGCCCAGTGAAGTGTCTTACCTCTTTAACTCCTACTACAACTCAGATGATGGAAGTCACAGCATTAAATATGGGCTGTGGTCCAGCAGTGAGGTAGGATGACTTAGTGGACAAGTCAGGTGTTCCTAATCCCCAATCTGGCACTGCTTTGTTCGACCTTAAGTGACTTCCCTCTTGGTCTCATTTTACCCATTAATAAAATGGGGGCCAGTCTTGGAGCTGGCAGTACTAACCAAATGAATCTGGTACAGGAGAAAAAGGACTAGATTGGATATTAAGGAGATCTGGTCTTTAGCACTTACTGGGTAAGTGATCTTAGGAAAATCAATTCAATTTGTTGATTATCTGACATTCTGTGTATGAAATATGACAAATAATGCCTCACTGCTTTCATTACAAAGCTGGGAGAATTTGATGATTTAAAATGTGAAGACAGGGCTGGAGTGGTGGCTCAGTACTTGGGGTGCTTGCCTGGCATGTACGAGGACCCAGGTTCAAACCCAGCACCACATACGCAACTAAGTGTCAGAAAAACTAAAACCAGATGAAAAAATAAATAAAACTGATTCTCCTTCTCTCTCTCTAGCTCTGTCTTAAAGGAAAAAACATATCCAAGTAGAATGAAGGAAATAAACAAAATGGAAAGCATGAAAAGGTGAGGGGCAATGGAAATGAGCTTCTCAGTCGGATGCCCATATTTATACATTCTTTCTTTTTTTCAAGGGGCAGGGAGGAGAGAATTAGAGTCAGTATTTTAATTTTTCATCTGGTTTTTGTTTTTCCTCCACTTAGTTGTGTATGTGGTACTGGGCATTGAACCTGGGTCCATGTGCATGCCAGGCAAGCACTCTACTGCTGAGCCACCTCTCGCCTGACCCATGTACTTTCTACAAGTTCAACTATTTACATTTCTATATACTATTGCTTTTATTTAAGAGGAAAAATAGTCTCTTAGTTCATTTCTTAAGAAACTAAGACACAACATATAAATTTGAAATGGCAAATAATTATCAAACTTAGGCAACTTCTTGAACAATTTTTCTTGTACAAATCTAGAAGTTATTACTAGTATAAAAAGATTTACATTGGAGAACATCTGAGAAAGTATGCAATATAGAGAACAATGTTATTTTAGAGCAATGTACTGACAAATGCTTACAATGTATACCATAAGAATTTATGCTTCAAATCTGATTTTAATGTAAGTGATTCTAAGAAAACAGGAACAAGAGAAAATAATACTTACCAGGTAAAATATTTAAATAGTTTCTCTCAGTGTTTTTATTCTTATCATCACTGCCTCCATTTTGGTTTCCAGAATCTATTCATAAGATAGTGCAACATGAAAGAATGTAACAGCATAAGAAAACACATTACCACCACTATTTCCACCAGTGCAATAATAGCAATTTACTGAGCACTTATATGTACCAGGCTTTCTGCTACAAGTTTTACATGGAGGGTCTCATTTAATTCTTATAAAACCCCTATAACTATAAAGCCCTATGAGGTTGGTAACATTACTATTTCCATTTCTTTCTTTTTTCTTTTCGGTGCTGAGGGTTGAACTCAGGGTCTTGTGAGTATAAGTACATTTTCTACTCCTGATTTGCACCCCTAGACCAGTCTTTATTCTATACACAAGGAAATGGGCTCAGATTAAATTAAGTACCTTAACCAAAGATGCACAAACAAGAGGTAAAACAGGACCTTAAACCCACTTACTCAAATTCTAAATCCTACAGTCTTAACCACATTAGACTTTCCAACACTTTATTTTTCATGTGGAAGGCTCAAGGCACTAAGTTAACTACACATAAAATAACTTCATTAGATAGCTGTGGTGCAGCCATCTTTATTTTTAGAACATGAGTCACTGTTGTTGATATAACTTGTTCAGGACTACAAATAAATGGCTAGTAGCACCAGGAATCACTTTTTAATTCAGCCAGGTCCTGAAATCTATTTTTTATCTGACACTATATACAATTAACTTTAAAGAGATATGTGAAACTCTGTTTCAAATAGAACTTCTTTTTGCACATATTCAATATGATTTCTTTCTTTTTTATTTTTTAAGAGAGGGAGAGAGGAAGAGAGAGAGAAAGAGAGAATCAATTATATTTATTTGTTCATCTGGCCTTTGTTTCTCAGACACTTAGTTGTGTATGCTAGGATTTGAACCGGGTCCTTGTGCATGCCAGGCAAGTGCTCAAAGAACTGAGCCACTGCTCCAGCCCCCAATACATTTTCTATATTGAAGGTATAATACTTCTTAGAAGCATAAATGTTGGTAAAGTAAAAAACATTATAATTGAACATATATTATTAAGATTGAACATAAATTATTTTACATACATACAAATATTTTAATAGAAGATACATGTGAATTTTATAAAAACTGTATCAACTCAAATGCAAAATGAATATTAGCTTTCAAAGTAGTTATCTTTAAAAGGTTTATCAAAGTAGCTAAATTTATTCCAATTGAATTTAAAACTTTTGGAATCCAATTGGGAATGGCCTTCTGCGTTAGAACTTAAAATGAACAAATTGTACTCACCAAAATATAATGGTTTAAAAATGATCTAAATAAAAATGACCATATTTTTGGTCTAGTGATTACTTTGATGAACGGACTTACATCATATCTTGTAAATGCGTATACTTTGTAAGTAAAGACACAGAAAGGCAGAGAGATAGAAGGCTCTATGTTGCTGGAATCTATTTTTAATGCGATATTGTTTTGAATACATAGCCATGTAATTGATTGGCTTTGAATAAATGCCCTATCATAGCTCAGATTATAAGGAACAACACTCTAATTTTGTTCACACAGGGTATAAAAAAACAGAACCCCAAAAGGTAAACATGAGAGAACAGTTCATAGTCCAAACCCCTTTCCCTGTCTTAATGGGAAACACCTTGTTTAGAAATACTAAGAATATAGCTAATTTTGTTTTTAAAAATGCACATAAGCTGGGTATAGCGCATGTCTATAATCCCAGAGACTTGGGAGGCTGAAACAGGAAGATTCTAAGTTCAAAGCCAGCCTCAGCAACTTAGTGAGACCATAAGCAACTTAGTGAGATCCTGTCTCAAAATAAAATGTAAAAAGGGATGGGATATGGTGCAGTGGTTAAGTGTCCCTGGGTTCAATCCCCAGGAAGAAAAAAGAAAAAAAGCATACAAAATGGGCATAAAACAATTTTTACTTTTTAATCACAGACTTCTAGAAACATAGAGAAGATAATAATCACAGTAAGAAAAAAGATGGATAACACGATATTTGTGTTATCAAGATGTAAACTTGCAGAACAAATAGGCATGTACATGAGTCAGAGGAAGTACTTTTGCAAAGCTTTTCTATAACATGCAGGTTCCTTTAAGAAAGTTGTCTTTTATAAACCTACTTGCTTCACTGACTCATTTAAACCACAAAGTAGTTGCTTGAACAAGAACAAAATAATACCATGATATACATGCACTGCCTTAACCATGGGTGGTTAAAAAACTTCCTGTCATTTGCTGAACACTTTCTCTCATACTTACAATCCTCCTCCTTCTCCCACACCTATCATAATCTCAATCTTCATGCTTTCAGTACTACTAAGAATAATTTTAAAATGTTTCTGATGTCATCATGCTGATTTGAATGAGACGGGGAAAGAAGATAGTAGATGAGTAAGAAAACACTAAAATTTTCTGATAGATCCTGTTTTAGGATACATTTTTATACTGAAATATAATTCCTAGTATTCAGCCTGGCTTTGACACATACAGCACATATTGCCACAGAAAGCTACAATTGCCATTAGTGGTAACATACATTGGTAAAGTTGCTATACAGAGCAATTGCTAGCACTGCAAAAATTATGATTGTATGTGCCCTTTAACTCAGGGGCACCCAGGGATTTTTCTTTAGGAATCTATTCTATAGATGTGCTTATTGCTTGTACACATACATAATGATTCATTTTCAAGGTTATTCATGCATCACTATCTATCATTTATTTAAAAAGGAATAAATTAAATGTCCACCAGTAGGGGACTGATTAGTAATAGGAAATCTTGCAATGGAATACTATGGAATTGCAAAAAAGAATATGAGAATGATTTTTATGGACTGATATGAAATGAGCTCCAAAATAAATTATTTAGTATAAAAAGCAAATCACAGAATAGTGTGTGTCAAAAGATACCATTTGCATAAAAGAAGGAATAAAATATATACGCAATACATGCACCTATATATTTATATATATAAATATTTTATATATGTATGTAAAATATAAGTCTGGATTGGACAAATGAGATTGCGGTGACTGCCTCTAGAAGGGGCAAGTGGATGGCAGGGGGAAAGAGCTGGAAGACTTTCACTGTATGCTCTTGCAGTTTGAATTGTGGATGTTGAGAACGGCTAAAACATACACAAAACATCAGGTTACGACTAGATGTCACATTCTAGCTCTAAGAGAAGGGGAAGAATTCTGTATTTATATGAAAGAAACAAAAGACACCAAGCAAAAATATAAGAATACCTCTCTGCTTACTACAAAAATGCAAAATGTATGTACCTAAAGTATTATAATGTTTTTTAAAAAAACACTTTAGTGACAAAAAAGTAACCAAAGTATCAGCAGCAGATTTAACTAAAAGCTTTAGCAGCTCCAATTTTAAAATTTGCCATACTTTACTTCCTGAATACCAACATTGAATTTTTGACATAATAAAATGTTTTGCATGTATCAGAGTCAGATAAGAGTATATATTATGATTTTATGTCCGTGATATCATATGAAATGTCAGAAAAATAAGATAAATACACCTTACAAATATTTTGAAATGACTATTACCCCAATATTTAGCTCCTAACTAAACCTGTGGTACCAATTTAATTGATAAAGAAACTACTTTTTAAGCTGCATTTTTCAATAAAAAAAAAACAGCTGAACTGCTATGTGTCTTGAGTTACAGTTTTATCTTTTACCTATATCCCCCTTAACTCTCTTTCTGTGTATAAACAGAAAGCTCCTAAAGATGTTACGAAATGAACGCTTCTTCCAGCTTTACAAACATTTTCCAGTATAGTGACTCCTCAAAAATAAAATACAGAATAATCCTATGATCCAGCAATGCCACGGGAAGTATGTATCTAAGGGAAATGAAATTAGTATCCCAAAAAGATGTATTTATTTTAATATTATTCAAAGCAGACAAGATTGGAAAACAACCTAAGTGTCCATCAATGGATGAATAAAGAAAATGTATATATGTTCACACACTCACTCATTCACAAACAGAGATATGTACTTTAAAAAGAAAGAAATCTTGCCATCTGTGACAGTATGGATGGACTAGGAGGACATCATTCTAAGTGAAAGAAGTCAGATACAGAAAGATAATATGTAGCCCCCCTTTATCTGGGCTTCACTTTCTGTGGCTTTAGTTTATCCATGCTCTACTAGTGAGAAAACATAAAATGGAAACTTGCAATTTGTAAGTTTTAAATTGCTTGGTGTTCTGAGTGGCATGATGCGATCTCATGCTGTTTTGCTTTGTACACAGAAGACATGAATCATCCCTTCGTCCAGCATATGCACAGTGTAACGCTACCTGCCCATCAGGCACTTAGTAGCTGTCTCCGTAGCAGATCAGCTGTGATATTATCACGGTGTTTGTGTTGAAGGAACCCTTGTTTTACTTAATCACAGCCATACAGCATAAAAATAGTGATGCTAGTAATTTAGATATGCCAAAAAGGAGCCATCAAGTGCTTCCTTCAAGTGAGAAGGTGAAAGTCTATCATAGGTTTGTAGGTATAGGAAAAAATATAGTCTATGTTGGGTTCAACAGTATTTATGGTTTTAGGTATTCACTGGTGATCTCGGAATTTTTGTGGGTAAGGGGACAATACTGTACTTACTGTATGATGTCATTTACATAGGGAATCTAAAACAGTTGAATTCAGAGAACAAAATGATAGTTAATAGGGGCTATGGAACATGGAAAATGGGGAGATGTTGGTAAAGGGGTACAAATTTTTAGTTACGCAAGTTGAATATGTTCTGAAGATCCCAACAATGTAACATATAACAAATATGTGAAGAGGACAGCTCTTACCTGTTCTCACCATAAGAAATAAAATGGTAACCATTTCAGGCAATGGATATTTGATTAGTTGAAGTGATTACTTCACAATATATATGTATATCAAATCATCAAATTTTATACCTTAATTATATACAACTTTTAATTGTCAAATATACCTCAATAAATTCTGAAAAATTTTTTAGTACATTTTCTAAGTAGTTGGAAAAAATATTACATTGAGGATACATACAGAAAAAGTAGTCCTAAAAGAACACTGTGATTTTTTTAAAAGAACAACCAAAAATAGCTTAAGTAATAAACTGATTTTATGGTACTTGAGACGGAGCATAGAAAAGGTCTGTACTTTGTGCATCTTTTACTCTGTTTTCAATGTCTTCTGTAGTAATGATTATGCCCATCTTAGAGATAGAAATACCAAAAGAGCAACTGTCCACTGAATGTCTACTTCAAGTATAACTAGAGTACTAAATTTAAAAACGGTTCTCACTAAAGATTTTGAAGAAAATCATTTTTAAAAACAGAACACTAAGAACAGAATTCAAGCTTTTGTAGATTTTAATTTTCTTCCTCCAACTTCCACCAATATAATTTACTACGATTTTATTGATCACCCATGTGCCATCAGCGTGATAAGGGCTGAGAACACTAAAAGTGAGAGTTTTTAAAGATTTCAGTACCAACCACGTGCTTCTTTCAACTTGCTCCTGCGCTGGGTTCTAGCATAAAGTGCCACCTGCTGGACAATTTCCAGTTGCTCTTCAATTCGGGGAAAATGGAAGTCAGTGCATTCTTGGCAAACCGTGGCAAAATCTGAGGGACCCCAAAACATTGACAAACTTCTAAATGTAACTATCAAATGCATAATATTTACTTATAAATAATGAGATCTAAAAGAAATATAAAATGAAATTCCCAAGTATGATTTCTTGTAATTTCTTATGATAATCCTGATGTTGTGGTATAGCAACTTCATTTTAATCAGAAACAACCTCTCACTCACTCAAAAGAGTAAACAATTAGAAGACAAGGAAATTTTAATATAATTCCAAGTCTTCTTTAAATAACAGACACACTGATCATAATCTACCCCCAAAAGTGCTGGACAAAACAAGGTTCTTATATTTATGAGGAGAAATAAATTCTATTCAAGCCTCTTCCAAAAAGAGCTATATAATTCAATATATTTTACATATTCAAAATTTTGAAATAATTATAAAAATGAGGTGAACTATGAAGAAAGAATTTCACATAGCATATTTAAGAGGTACAGTATTTAAAAAAATAGACAAATGGATGAACTAAATTTACTGAGCCAGAATCTGCTTCTAAATTGAAAAATACATTTATATCTTAATTATTCTTTTTATTTTACCCTGAAATAAGAATCCTAAGAGTATTATATACAATATAGTAGAACTGCAAGAGAAAATACATGTCAGGAAGCACTCTACCAATGCTAAAGTATGAAACAAATCTAAAATAGTTATAACTGGTATGTTTATTATTCATTCTACTTGAAGGCTGGAAAGTGATTACAAGAAAGGTGTAGTTTTTCCACAACTCCTTTCTTTATAAGAATAACATGTAATGAAATAAATATGTATAGTGTCAACTTACCTCTTTTAATACCACTATATGAATTAATTCGATTATCTACTAGTAAAACCAGACCACAGAGAGATGTAGAATAAAGTGACAAGGCTGTTTGGAGCCGATGGAGTTTCACGCCACTTCGATGATTTCTTTTATGCTTACAGAAGTCTAACATATCTGCTCTCAACAATCTCAAATTATGCATGGTCTTCAACTGGGCTCCTGGAGGTAGGCAACAATCTCAGAAAGATACTTAAACAGCTACAAAAATCCAGTTATAACAGGATGCAAATCTCTATGGCAAAAATCTAGGGAAATCTGTGCTACAAATAATTAAAAATGGGCCTTGCAACTTTCCATTTCACTAATTATTAAAATTTAATCTATCTGTAAAAAACAACACATAAGCGAAAACAAAATTTATATTTAACAAACTACAGGCTTTTTTGGAGCAGGACAAAATTTGGAATTAAAGATAACAGGTACACTTTACCTACATGCTAAGGATTTTTCTCTTCTAGTATAATAAAAGTTTCAGAAATAGCCATAGATAACATCTGCAAAAAATTAAAATACTTACCTAAGTGAATGGTAAAACTTTCTTCTAACTTTCTCTGTTCCTCATAAATCCTTCCAACTGCTTCCACAGATTCTCTGAATTGACTTGGCTGAACTTTAATTTCCTCACTGCAATTAATAAAATTATTGCTTTTCTTTCTCTGAGTATGTGTCAAAACTTTCCTTAAACTTTATAATGAGAGAAAACTCAGCTGCTGAAAGCAGTGCTTAATTTATTTCTTAACTCATCCTTAATTGATGGTGACAAGTAAGACTAAAAGCACCAACTGGTTCTAAAATTCCCACTTGTTCCTCCGTTTCCTCACAGTAAGTAGCACAGATTGTTTTTTCAATCATTACAATATTAATTAACATATTACCATTTAAAATTCTTATAGTCAAAGAGAATGATTGTGATTATTTTATGACTTTAAAATCACATATGCCTATCTTAAAATACATAACACATCTTAAACCCAGGCTAGCTGTAGGCATAATTCAAAAACCAGGTGAAGGCTAGGTATAGTGGTGCATGCTGTAATCCCAGCTACTTGGGAGGTAGAGGCAGGAGGATCACAAGTTTGAGGCCAGCCTGGACAACTTAAGGAGAACCTGTTTCAAAGTAAAACAAAAAGGGCATGGAATGTAACTCAGTGGTAGTGTCCTGGGTTCAAGCCCCAGTAATGTTAAAAAAAAAAAAAAAAGGTGGTAGGGGTGGCAATGAAACATTGTGATAGCAATGAAAATTGGAAGACAGATAAATAATTAAAAAGAGTCTATACACATTTTATATTATTTTGTTAAAAACTTGTATGATTGTTCAAAAATAAATTTTTCAATCAATTAAAAAAAAAAAAGATGAGGGACTGGAGCAGTGGCTCAGCGGTTACGGCACTTGCCTGGCATGCGCCAGTACACGGGTTCAAACCCCAGCACCACACATACAACCAAGTGTTGGAGCAACAAAAGCCACAAGAAAAACTAAATTGTTTCTCTCTCTCTCTCTCACACTGTCCCTCTCTCTTAAAAAATAAAAAGATGAAGTTAATTTTAATGTACCTGCATCCCCTATTTATCATTTTTGGTTCTTTCTAACTTCCAACATTTTTTTCCCACAAAATGAGACTTTCTTTGCTCGCTATGCTCTTTATATTTCCTGAAAAGTTTTCTAAAAAGAAGCTATAACTGTACAACTATTTAATGCCCATTTCATGGGTAAAAGTCTACCTGTCATCCACTCTTTTGACTAAAATTTTGGGGTTAATCCAAATCTTTAATAAATATGGTAAATTTAAACTAAAAAATAAATTTATATTAATAAAACTTTCCCATCTTAGGAGGTAGAAAGTCACAAGACAATGTTATTCCCACTCTAACAACAATAAAAATCCAGGTAAATTATAAAATCATAACTTTCTGAAGCCTACCAGATTTGAGGTAATAAGGCAACCAAGGACACTGAATTCTAAAATGTGACATGTAACTCAGAATATATACAAATAACAAGACTCAATTTTATAGTAAATATAAACTATTACTAATAATAGACTTTTAAATGAATAATAACAATAAACACATGGCTAATACCTGAGAGAGCTGTTGTTGGGGTTTTTTAGATCTTGATGCAGTTTTATCACCCATTCCTGATATTCCTGCTTTTGGATGGCTGTTGATTGTTTTAATTCATTCGACCATTTATTCTCTAAGTCCTAAAAGAAATAATGTGCCAACTGGTTAACTTTTCTATTACAAAAAAAATAAATAAAAGAAAAGTCAACTACATACCAAAAGCTCTGGTATTTTACTCACCTGCTGTGATTCAAAATGCTGAGCAGCCAGTGAATTCACATCCTGATCTGTCAGTGATTTTCCCAATTCCTGCATCACTTTTTCCATTTCAATACCTTGCCTAAAACATAAATTAATAAATCAGGTATATTCATCAACCTTTCAAGGTATATAACGACCACTTTTGATTCACTGTACAAATCCCTACAGAGTGAAAGTAAAACTTTTTTTTTTTAAAGGGAAAGAGGGACAGTGAGAGAGAGAGAGAGAGAGAGAGAGAGTGAATCGATTTTTTATTTAGTTTTTCATGTGGCTTCCATTGCTTGGACACTTCATTGTGTATGTGGTGCTGGGGTTTGAACCTGTGTGCTTGCATGCCAGGCAAGCGCAGAGAAGCAGAGCCACCGCTCCAGCCCCCAAAGTAAAACTTTTATTTTGTAGGACCATGTCCAGGAATGGGAACTAAAATGAACTAGAAAGTTCTCTGAATCCTTGAAAATGGAGATGTTGAAATAATGATGACAGCTCTAAACGTAATGTATAAACCAAAGCAGTCAAAATCCAAGTGAACTTTCAAGTGTCATGTCTCACGTTGAATCCAGATGCCTTTTCATCTGGAAATTTCCTTGAAGACAATACTCTGAAATTCCAGCTTAAGTAGATTTTCTTTTTATTTGAATATGAACTGAAGTGACTTCAAACTCTGAAAAACTGTCTACATTATATCCATAAGCTGCCAACTAGGTTCTAAGAGTCAAGTTGTTAAGTCACAAAATTACCTGTAAAGAGTAATGCAAAATACAGTCTGAATATATATTATGGTCTTATTGTCTACATTTATCTAATGATAGTTTAAGAATGTAGAAATTATGAATGATTTTCCTTAAAGGAAAACTAATCAATGGTTCAGGTAAATTGATTTAATTTAAGTAAATAGATTAGGATACTTACATAAGTTATAAATTTAATTCTTTCCTACATCATATATTTGTATAAAATATATATTTATATATATCTTCTGGAATTAAATGTTAATATCACAATATTATCATTAGGTCTAATGCTGGTGACCCCATTATGTTTTTGATTACTTTAAGTCAGGTGAAGATTATGCTTGCAAGTGAGATTTTTATTTAGAAGCAGAAATAACTGTTAAACATTTATAAATAAAAACAGATATCTATTTATATTAATATTTTATGACATGTGTTCCCTCTAGTGGATAAAATGTATCACTGATATTTTTTAAAAGTTTAAAGAAATATCTAGAATTTGATTTGCTAAAAAAAATTCTCCTAAGGAGAAAAAGACAAATAAGAATTCAACAAATAAAATGTCATGAACATTTATTTCACCCTAAACACGTTCAAAATGCAAACAGCTAAAAAGGTAAAGATACAATATATATTGTCTATGATTAAGATAAAAGGAAATTTTATTGTATTTCAGATGAAATATTAAATACAGATTGGTTAAGATATATCAAATGTGACAATTTTATTATCTTAAAGGCATTTAAAAGAAAAAGATTCTTAAAACTGTAGTGAGGATATGCTGAGAAACGGTTTTTTAAAGATGTACAATGGCATTAAAATGAAGGAAGAAGGGGCTGGGGCAGTGGCTCAGTGGTAGAGCGCTTGCCTGGCATGTGCAAGGACCCAGATTCCATCTCCAGCACCACATATACAACCAAGTGTTAGAAAAACAAGAACCAGATGAAAAAATAAATAAAACTGATTCTCTCTTTCTGTCTCTCACTCTCTCTCTTTAGAGAAAAAAAAATGAAAGGAGAAATAAGAATACGTGTCACTGCTACTCATGAACGGGACAAACGACTTAAACACCAAAATTCTGGGTGCGCCTCCACAGACACTAATGAACTTCAACCTACCCGAAGTCACACTGTTAGTCTCTGCAATAAATGTTAGCTCATTAGAGGAAGACAAATTATTTTTCTTTTTCAAGCTAACAGTTTCAACATATGAAAAACAAACTATAAAATTACTTTTAAAAGGATGCTTCCATATATTATTTATATGTTTAGAAAGAAAAATAACAAGCAAAGCCCCACCAAGAAATCTGGCCAAAGGACATGTCAAACAATAAAACAAAACAAAACAAATTCCTGCTAAAAAAAACTATTCCATTATAGAAAAAGTATAATGTTCTCATAAAGGCAAATAATGAGCAGGTTAATTCAGCTTCGCGAAAGGTGAGGAGTCATGTGAGACAGGAATCTTCTTCTGATTCAGATTGAGATCAATTATAGAATACTGATGGCCAAATATGGAGTTTTCTGGAAGATGTAGCGAGTAGACAGTAAAGTATGATACATTTCAGGGAAGCTCACCAGCTGAAAGAAAGTACTAGTAATGGAAGTATAGGTGGCTAAGACAGGAGTTTACCAACATATAGTTATGCTCTGGGGTCCAGGGGAGATTAGTTCCATATACCAAAATGCTCAAGTCCCATACATAAAATGATGTAGCATTTGCATATAACCTATATACATCCTCTAGACAACTTACAATACCTACTATAAGGTAAAGGTTAGTAAATAATTGTTATACTCTATTGTTTACAGAATAATGACAAAATATTAAAGTCTTCACATGTTCAGTACAGGTGCAATATTCTCCTTAATATTTTTTATTCACAGTTGGTTGAATCCACAGATACAGAGGGCTAACTTAAATAGGTAGAATGAGTGTAGTCCCAGAAAACCTGAGATCTAAGAACTGATTCAGAATGAGCTGATGGTTATACTGTTTGAAGGCCTCAGTAGGAAAAATCAAACACGTATGTCACGTGAACATCAACAAAAGGTAATTGGTATTTGGTAACTATATTCTTATATACTAAAAAAATCTAATGCTACCCGGGCACATGGCACACGTCTATAATCCCAGGGACTCTGGAGGCTGATGCAGGACAATAGCAAGTTCTGGGGTAGCCTCAGTAACTTTGAGAGATGCTAAGCGACTTAGCCAGACCCTGTCTCAAAAACAACAACAACAAAAAAAACTGGGGATGTAGCACAGTAGTAAAGAACCCCTGGGTTTAATCCCCAATAACAAAAAATAAAATAAAATAATAATCTAGTTCTGCACGTCGCTCTTCTTCGAAAAATATAGTCACAATTTTATTGGTTACATAATAAGGAACTAGAAAAAATAAAATTTTGTCTTCCCCAGGGACAAATCTTTAACCACTTACCTGATTGCAACTACCCATACTAGGAATTCCAATCTAGGAAGGAATAAACTGCCTTAACACAGCTGGTCAACAAACCCAAACCTATAAGGACTACAACTGTCTCAAAACATCATGCTGTTCTAAAAAGAGACCATTCTAAGTTTCACGATATATGATAATAAACAGTCTAGAGAAACAGAATTGCTATGAAAATTTACAAATCTATGCAAGAAAATAAAACTGCCATTTTGGCATCCAGAAGACAGAATTCCTCAGGATAAAAGACTAAATTCATCTGTCAGTCAGTTATATTGCTGCATTTCAAATGCTGTTTACTACGATAATCTTCAAACTAATGATTATTTTCATATGAGTCATCTTCCTGCTTTTTAAAAAGAAGCTAATGTGAAACAGATGCAAACTATCACATCATTTTAAGTTTACTTCTTTGGGATTCATTACTGAATCAATCATTAAAATAAATGCGATTTTGCGCTAACATGCTTTCACAGCTACAGACATTTTACATCAGTAACATTAAAAATTTATCTTAATGGCATGTACATCCAAAGTATTAAATAAATGTTTAAGGTAATAAACATTATTAGAGTGCTCAATTAAAATGATTACCTATGAGGAATGGACCCTGAACTCATCACAAGATATAGAATTATGAGGAAGCAGTCTGGAAAGCCAGCTTTAAAATCAATAATGCTAGCAGCTTTATACTCAGTCTGAAGAAACAGTGATTCATAAAGGTGTCACTGCCTTCTCTATTAAGTAATTCCTACACAACGAATTCAAATCTGATGAAAATTTCTTTGAATAACATGAGTTTTACTTTTTCTTTCTAATGTAAATGAGCTTAAGAAATCAACTAAAGGGGCTGGAGCGGTGGCTCAGTGGTTACTGTGTTTGCCCGGCATGCACAAGTACACGAGTTCAAACCCCAGCAACCCACGTACACAACTAAGTGTCAGAGCAACTAAAGCCATGTGAAAAACTCAATAAAAATTGATTCTCTCTCTCTCTCTCTCTCTCTCTCTCTCTCTCTCACTGTCCTTCTCTCTTAAAAAAAAAAAAAAGAAATCAACTAAAGGACCATGGACTGACTTATTGCGGGTCAATGAAGAGGAAGTTCCAACCAGGGAGATAGGGAGGTAACAATGTATAGTGGTTAATAGGTTAATAGCTTTGGAGTTCCATTCCTTGGTTTAAAATTCTATCCTGTCCTTGGACAAGTTACTTAATTTAATTAAGGCAAAAATTTCTCATTTGTAAAATAAGAATAATAATAGAAGAAATGCGGTAAAGATCAAAGGAGACAGGGCACAGAGCTGGGAGCAAAGCAAGCCTTCAACAGAGGTAATCTATCCCTCTTGTTAGAAATAAGATTATGTAAGGCCGGCATAATTTATATAGGTAAATCACTTGAGAAGTTCTGCAAATCTAGGACGACTCTCCCAGTTGAAATTACACATTTAAATATACAAGAAAATTATTTTCTAATATTAAAGAATTTTTCTTCTTTATCCTTTAATTTTATAAAAAAAATGAAAACAAGGGCTGGAGCGGTGGCTCAATGGTTATGGCACTTACCTGGCATGCGCAAGTACGCAAGTTCAGACCCCAGCACCGCATATACAATGGAGTGTCTGAGAAATTAATGTCATGTGAAAAACTAAATAAAAAATTGCTTCTTTCTTTCCCTCTCTCTCTCACCATCCCATCTTTCTTAAAAAAAAAAAAAAAAAAAAGAAAAGTTGTTCTGCAGGACATCAGATTTGACAATGTAACATTCAATTACGATAATGTAAAAAATGTGAAATACCTCTCTCTTAATTTTTTCAGCTCCACATCTCTTTCACAGATCAGTTCCGAGATACTAACGAAGTAATTATGTTCCAGATTTAGCAGAGTTTCAGAGGCAGGAGAATGAATTAAATCATGGTACACATCTGCAAAATCTTCATCCCAGCTGGGTTCTTCAGGCCTTGCATGCTCTAATGTGCTCTATGAGAAGATACACACACATTCCTCAATCGTGACATAGTACTTTTATTTAAAACAGTACAAGAAAAGTATGTATATTGCAGTTCCATTTTTGTATATCAGACAAGGACAGAAAGATCTTCTATTTATATATGTGTAGATATATAAGAATGAATACAGAAAGAATATGGAGAGATTTAAACTGTTAACTATTAGTTACTATTTTAATGTATTTTATGATATAATAACTTGCATTTAATGATTACATAATCAAAAAGACTACTATTGAAAATATGCTGTACAAAGGACTTAATAAGTTGTATATTTAGAAATGGTGGTCACCTTTGTAGTGACACATTAGCCTTCAACTCCCAATACATGCACGCCTATGTCAAGGTAAATGTAATTTTCTTACTTTGATCTTTTCATTTATGTTCATTTTTTAAAAAGAGTAATATACTTTCTTTTAAAAACATAAGCATGGGCTGGAGTGGTGACTCAGTGGTTACGGTGCTTGCCTGGCATGCCTGAGGACACGGGTTCAAACCCAGTACGAGGTACACAATGAAGTGTCAGAGCAATGAATGCCACATGAAAAACTAAATAAAATTATTCTCTTTCTTCTCTCTTTCTCTCACTGTCCCTCTCTCTCTTTAAAAAAAAAAATAAGCATGCTTTTAAGTATATGAACTATCAAAAAGGACAAAGTAAATAAAAATTGATTCTCTGTCTCTCTCACTGTCCTTCTGTCTTAAAAAAAACATTGAAAATATGTGGTAGAAATAAAGGAAGTTCATTTTAAAAAAAACCCCAAAAAGGACAAAGTAAGCACTGATAAACCAAAATTCAAAAACCAAAATAAATACAAAGCAGAAACGGGAAAGGCCACGCTGGAACCACCCAGCACACAGATGAACCCTGGGAGGCACAGACGCTCCTCCCAAAGTCAGCCACCTCCACACGCCAGACACAACGCAGAAGCTCACAGGCTGAGGAGTCCTTGACAAAGACCATATAATCTAACAGCAAAATGGAAATGAAGGTTTTTGTTTTTTCCATTATTGATCTGTGCAAACAAATATTTATTTTAAAACAGTATCAAAATTCTTCCCTTTTCTTACCAATGAATATAGTAAGAACTGAAATTTAAGATGATCTGGAGTCATAATTTACCTTAAAGCAAATGAATAAATCACAGCAAGTCTTTTTTTTTTAAAGAAAGAGGGACAGTGAGAGAGAGAGAGAAAGACAGAAGCAATTTTTATTCAGTTTTTCACGTGATCTTCGTTGCCCACCACTTTGTTGTGTACATGGTGTTGGGGTTCAAACCCGTGTACTCACGCATGCTGGGCAAGCGCGTAACCACCGTGCCACCCACTCCAGCCCCAGCAACAGTTATTTTTAAACTTGGCCAATTAACAGGTAAACTTTCCCCTTTGTTCTCATTCACTTATACCTCAGGCAAAGTCCACAGCAGATGGGAGGAGGTGCTGAGGACTAGCTGAACCTAGAACTCAGATTTCATCTCCTCTATGCCTCTGCATCTTTTGAACAGGCTTTGGTCTAGGAATTATAACCAGCCGACACGACTCAACCTCTGGCCAAAATTCACTTCAGGTCAGGCTGAAACTGTATAGGAATATCATTAAAATCTGATGTTTGGTGACTCTACTAACCATCTAACTACAAAAAACTGCAGCACTGATTTTGAACTCAGTCTAGCCCAAGCCTTATGAATGAGAAGCTGCCTATAATCTTTCCTTTATCTAATTTATGCCATTCCCTTAGGAGCAGTGATACTAGGAAGTAGAATGTGATTGAGAGAATGGAGCATCGAGGAAGGAACAGCAGAAAGAAAATGATTCACTACCTTCACCCTCAGGTATAAAACCTGGCTTCTTTGAGGTTTACACCATTCAGCACTGCTTACCTTTCCTGGTCATTATTATTTTTAAAAAACCCAGCTGTCACTTACCCTCATTAATTTAAAACTCTGACACTATGTTCCCAGTCTTCTTCTTTGCCCCAAATCCTGTCATCAACCTGGGCCAAGTGGATGTCTTAGTGGACAACCTATCCAATGCCCCACCTTCTTACTTTCCTGAACTTCCTATCTTTAATGAGTTCTCCACTATACACTAGCCACCCTTTCAATAACCACTTTAGGTTAAACCTCGAGTGTCCCACAAAAGCCCACACATTAAAGGATTGGCTCGGGTTGGTGCAAATGGGAGGTAGTGGAACGTTTAACTGCTGGGCCCTAATGGGAGGTCCTTAGGTCATTGGGAGTGTTCTGGAAGAGGACTGTGGAATCCCAGTCTCTTTTCCTTCTCTGACCATGAGGTAAGCAGTTTTGCTTTGCCAAATAGTCTTGCCTTGATGTGCTGTTGCCTCACCACAAGCCCAGAGCAACAGGGCCAATCATGGACTGGAACCTCTAAAACTGTAAGTCCAAGCAAACCTTTTCTCTTTAGCAGCTGACTATCTCAGGAATTTGTTCACATTAATGGAATGCTGACTAATGCAGTATTCTCATCAAGAATAGGTTAACCGGGCCTGGAGCAGTGGCTCAGTGGTTATAGTGTTTGCCTGGCATGCGCAAGGATGTGGGTTCAAACCCAAGTGTTGGAGCAATGAAAGCCACATGAAAAAATAAATACAATTGATTCTCTCTCTCTCACTGATCTTCTCTTTCTTTTTTTTTTGCTTTATTCATGTATTTATTTATGGTAAACACATTAATTAATTAGTGTTCAAAAACTGATTTCAATGGTTTTTTTTTGTTTTATTTGTTTGTTTTGCAGAGAGACACAAATAACTTATTTGAAGGGACATGAAGACCAAGTGACGAACAGAGAGTTGGTGGTCCATGTGTTTCATCTGAACACTCTACAACAAACTAATAAACTATATTGTTAATGACGTCCTGGTCAAATATTCTCATCTGCCATCAATGGACCAAATCGCAGTGCACAATACAACTTAACTCGAGTGAGTCAGGGTCTGAGTGGCAGCAAGAACAACACCCTACTGTCCACTCAGAATGTGTTATGGTAACCTTGAGATTAAAAACAAAAATAAAAATAAGACAAAGAAGACACATGCCAAAGGGTTGTACTTTCCAGTTCTAGCTCTTTCCAAAAAAATGAAATCTTGGTGGGATTGTTCATCTTAGACATCAACTTGACTGAGTCACGGGGTGCTGGGTGTTTGGTTGATCACTGTTATTGGGTGTGTCTGGGAGGGTGTTTCTGGATGAGGTTGACATTTGAATTGGTAGATCAAACAGAGCACATGGTTCTCCCCAATGGGGGACAGCCTCATCTAATACATTATGTCCTGAATGGAATAAAATGCCAAATAAGAAAGAATTCTTCTTTCATATCTGTCTTTGAGTTGAGACAGTCAGATTTCTCTGACCTTTGGAATTGAACTTGATCTTGAATTTGGACTGGAACTCTTACCATTATCTCTTCAGATTCTTAAACTTTCAGACTTGAACTTTCAGAACTATTTCATTGACTCTTTTGGGTCTCCATCTTGCAAGTTCTTGTAAGTCTTAACTTCTATATATATAATCATCCAAATAATTTCTTATAGTAAGTTTCTATCTATCTATCTATCTATCATCTGTATCTATTCATGCATGTGTGTTTGTCTATCATCCATCTATTTATATCTATTGTATGTTTGTGTGTATATGTCCATCTATCTGTCTATCTACCTATCTTTCATCTATCTATCCTGTTGGTTCTGTTACCCTTTTTGTTTTATTAAGAGTATATAGAGATACAAACGAGAGGGACCTTCTCTTTCTTTAAAAAAAAAAGAATAGGTTAATCTTTTAAATTCAAACATTCAAGTCTATAATTATAAACTCTGACCAGGATTTCTCAACTCAATTATTTCCAAATAATTGAGAATTTAACTTCATCAGGACCTTCACTCCATAAACTCTCTGACTAAATCTTTTTTCAGTCATTAGTCCCCATCTAGATTCTCTTAATTCTCTCTGTAGCTTAGAGTCTGTGGCCCAGCATTCAACCACTGTCTTCCCAATATCCTCACTCCCTTGACTGATGTTCTCTCTTACCCTCCTAATAAAACCCTAATCTTATTCTCTATGCCCGCAGTCAGGCTTAGAAACCACAGCAGAAAAATCACAAAACTCCAAAGTTCATAGTGGCAAACTGGAGCTACTCTAACCTTGCCCTTCAATGATGCCTGACAATCCCATCATTCCCTGGAGAATTTTGTCCCCAAACATCCAACTATTGACTACCTCATTTAAACAAATGATCTGTTATATTTCTCAGATAAAGTTGAAGCAATCAGAAGAGAACATAGTCAACTGCCTACTACCCAAGTAGTAAAATTTTCCAAATTCATACTTCATCTTCCCGCTTCACATCTGCTACACTGGAAGACAGATGTCTCTTCTCAGTTAAGGTTAATTCTCCACTTGAGTTCTGGATTCTATCCTTTCTAGACTTTAGTTCTACCATCTTAAAAATGAAACAAAAACAAACCTCTGACCCTGTGTTCCCATTTAGCAGGTGCCTCATATAGCCAATCATCTGGAGTTCTCCATTGTCATTCTTCCTTCTTCCTACTTCCACATTCCTACACATTCTTAAAAGTCACTGAAATTTGAAATCCAGTTTCTGCTCCCACCAGTCCATTGCAACTGATCTTTCCATAGATGAGATCACTCAATAAATCTAATGGATATCTTTGAGTTTTTGTATCTTATCCTCAGAGGCATCTTGGCATTCTGTCACAGTTTGATGGTGGTGTTCTTTCTTAGTAAATAAACTAATGATGTGTGTGGCATCTTAAGACTCAGTGAAACAGGGTATGTTACTTAAGTAGAAAAGTGAGAGCATTATATAGATATGCAACAACAATGAAGTAAGAGAGGACAAAAGTAAATCAAAGGTGAACCACTATAGGTTTAGGATTGCCAGATGAAATCCAAGATACCCAGTTGACTTAGAATTTCAGATAAAGAGTAAATAATTTTTCAGTATGAATACGTTCCATGTAATATGTCGTACATAGTTAACTAAAAAATTACCCATTTATCTGAAATTCGATCTTCACTGGGTGCCCTGAATCTTTAATTACTAAACCAGGTGACCCCGTGTTGACTAGCCATGTAAAGGTAGCCTCCTACTTTACAAAACAGTTCCATGAAGCATATTTTGTCTTATGTGCTCATTTTGATAGAGGAAGGAAGCACAGATGCACTAAATATTTAGAGAAAAAAGGATTCCATAAATTGTTTCAATATCACTTTAGCAATTTGAAAATCATCATCAAATTCCAGAATATCCTTGAAATATACAATCTGACTTATTTTCTTACCTCAGCATAAGCTTTAGCCCAAGTATCTGCCAGCTGATGTAAATCTACTTCACCTGATTTCACAGCTTCCAAGGATGCTTCAGCATCTCTATCATAATCTCTGAGGGATTCTTCCTCTATAAACTGGCTCAGAGCTTCTTTTAAGTCTGTATGAGGAACAATAAATGCTATCATTAGCAAAATCCAGATACAGAAAGGGAACATTTTACTCGGCTAAGCATTTCAATGAAAATTTTATTTTATCAAGCTAATACCCTTAATATCATCTTCAATTAAAATAAAATCAGTGGTAAAGTGCTTGCTAAAAGGCACTAGGCCCTTGGTTCAATCCCCAAACACACACACACACACACACACACACACACACACACACACAAATCAGTTTAGGGGATCATTTAACTAATTTCACAACAATTATTTATTACAGGTTATAGCATGGAAAAGTTCAAAATTGTTAGTTCTTATGTATATCCTTGACACTAATTAAGTAATATTAATTTCTTAAACTCAGTAATTTAGTTTGAAGCTGAACAGGTATGTGCATAAAAAGAAAAACCTACAGATTTTAGGTCTGAGGTTACCATATGTAAATGAAAAGGAGTTTCCTATATAACTTTAAAGAGTGTATTGTTAGAGCTTTAGAATCCAAAAAAGAACTTGATTATATTAAACTAGTTTATATCAGATAATCTAAGGTTTCAATTTTAGAGACGATTCAATTTTAGGGATGACATAATGAAATTAAAATGGGATAGCAATCAGGACACATGGGTTCTGGCCTAGGTTCTGACGCTATGTGATTTTAGACGGAGGCCACAATATTGAGTGTACATCAGAATACCCTGTAGTCTATCCTGAAATCAATTGTTTCAGTGCTACCCCCAGAGTTTCTGATTCAGCAGGAACAGCATGGAGCCAAGAATTTACATTTGTAACAAGTTCCCAGGTTGCTGGCTGATTAGGTACCACATTTTAAGAATTACTGCCTGAGGTAAATAATTAACTTCTTTATGTTGTTTCCTTATTTATGTGATGTGATTATGCCAAAAAGTTTCCAGGTTACCTTATAATTCTAACATTCTGTGAACCAACTTTTTTGCAGTTTTTTTCCCGAATTTTTATTGGTGCATTATAGTTGTAAATATTGATGGGATTTGTTGTTACAGATTCATACATGCATACCATATAACAACATAATTTGGCCACTATCGCTCCCTAGCATTTTCTCCCTCCCTCCTGCCATCCATGGTCCTTTTCCTCTTCTGATCTCTCTTCGATCTATCTTTGTTTTCATTTTTCCTTTCTAGCTTCTGCACATGAGAGAAAGTACCTGACCCTTAACTTTTAGAGTCTGACTTATTTGACTTAACATGATGGTCTCTAGTTCCATTTTTCTGCAAATACTATAATTCCACTCTTCTTTATGGCTGTATAAAACCCCACTGTATACACATACACCACCTCTTCTTTATCCATTCACCCTCTGATGGATACCTAGGCTGGCTCCATAGTTTAGCTATTGTGAATCTGAAATTTTTTCCTACTCTGTGAGATAGAACAGACACCTTTTAAAATGGCTTACTACAGATCACTTTAGGAAATTAATTTAGGTAATCAAATACTATTCAAAGATTAGTACTCCTTCTGTTCCACAGCATCTTAAGAATTGATCAGATCATTAAAAGGCCAATTAACCAATGTAATTCTATAATTATAATGTCATAATTAGTGAAAGCTGAACTACTTTATGAATCCACCCAACTAAATTCAGATGTTAAAAATTCTCATCCAGATCTTGTAACAAATTTTCATTATCTAATTCAATTTTTATATTAAATTGTTTTATAACAATTACAGGGTCATAGGAAAAAAATAAAGCAAAGTTCTGAGAACTCTTTCATTCTTGGAAGCTGTTAAACAATTCATATTTAGTTTCCCTTGTTTCTCAGGTTTATGCTTTCTAATACGAAACTTCTAATAAGAGAGATCATAAGAAAATAATAAAGCAGTGTTACTTAAAAATAAAATCAGCCCTTACCATTTTCTATAAAGCATGGCAAATTGTGCAGCAGCATCAGACGTCCATTCAAATGACTGGCATTTTCCTGAACAGGAAATTTGAGGGGCACTCTCAGTTCTAAACACTCAGTTCCTACTTTGAACTTATACACAAACTCCCTTTCTTTGTTGCAGAATCTTTCTTGGTTTTTCTTCATATTCTCTGACAGGGTGTCTATAGAACAACAAAAAAGCAACAAGTTATATTATAAAACCATGATGTTCATTATTGCTGTACCATCACTAAAATATATTCCACCACTGAAAAGATTTTGTGATTCTGAGCCAGCTATTCCAAATTTTTCCTGAAATTTTTTGCCTTCATGATGAAAATGAAGTTCTTTTTTTAAAAAAAAAGTTTCTTTAAATGTCATAAGGAAAAAAATTATGCCCATCATGTACTTAGTATTCTTATGAAGTGTTCTCAACATTAGGGAATGAACAGGGAGAGTAATAAAGAGGATTCTTAGGAAGAGATGCATTGGTGGGTAGATACTGAGCTTATGAAACAGTTGGTGAACACGAAGTCAAAGAAACAGATCAGGGACCAAGTAGTGATCCAGGAGATCCTAGATGTATAGTTAAGAAATCAGATGGCAGGAGGGGATAAGAAAGTGTCAGAAACATCTCCACGTAGCAAGAACATACACAGAAAATAGAAAGTACAGGGTGCTCACCACAAGGTAAACTGGACTGTTTTCAGAAAGAAGAAAACCTAGTTAAAGTAAGTAGGAATCAACATCAATTAAAGATTTATTCACCAGTCTTCCAACTGGACTTCTGATTGCTAGAGGTCCCCCCAACAAATCAGTTCTCACACTATTCTTTTTTAAAAGATTTTTTTTATATTTTTATAGTATAACTTGGGTCTTCGTGCATGCCAGGCAAGTGCTCCAACTCCTGGGCCACAGCTCCAGCTCCTCTCACACTATTATTTACAGTGAAGTCATAATAATCTTTCTTAAAAATGAATATTTTCAAATTTGTATGTAGGGTGTACACAAAAATTTGTTTTACCCTGATGCAAAGAGTTTACTGGGCTGAAGATACAGTTCAGTGGTAGAGCATTTGCCTATAATACACAAGGCCCTGGACTGAATTCCCAGCACTGCGAAACGGGAAAAGTGAGGGAGAAGAGGAGAGAGAGAGAGAGAGAGACCAAGAATTTATGTTTTACTCATGGAATTGAATGACTAATATTCATTAAATGTAAATGTAAATTCATTAAATATACAAATTTAGAAAACTGGCAATAACTACCAAAACTACCGAATGGTCGTTCTATGGTGTAGAAATTCCACTAAGTATACATCCAAATACATACATATGCACACACATACGCATGTATACACACAAAAGACATCCAGAAGACTTTGTGTATGGCACCATCATCTTTGGTTTGGTTTCCTTTCCACCAGTGGAACACCCCTTCCCACTCTTCCTCATTTAGGATCCCTTCACTTAAAACTCCCCACTACCTCTTAACAAAACTTGGTAGAAGACACACAAGGCCCCCCCGTTATCTAAACCCTGTTTACATCTCCAGCTTTACCTCTGTGTGAGTATCCTGAGGACAAGGGTTGTATCTTACATATAGTTGAACCACAGCCCCTGTATGGTGCATACAGATCTTTGCAAACATTTGCATAAAGACAGCGGAGCGGTGATAAGAGAATTCCCCTTCGATTCTGTCATTCAAATGGTTCAAATTCTGATTCTGCCATTTACTTACTCCCCTAAACAAGTGTCAAGTGGGGATACCACCATTTAACTTGTAGGGCAGTGCGTCCTAAGGATTAACCAAAAAATGAATATGAAGCATATGACAAAGGATGATCAATAAAAGGAAGCAAAAAAAAAATACATACATAAGAACACAACAGCATAAAAATCACACGCTTCTGGGCAGACAGAATAAAATCAGAGGTAGTAAAGCAATACTATCCAGGAATCGAAAGCGGTTTAATCCAGCAAAGATTCAGTACTTTCGGTCATAAAACGATCAGTTCTGCTTTCAACCAGTTCCACACTAAGGCTCGTTTCAACACATCGGTCATTTAACTTTCTCCCCCCACTGTTTTGTTTTTTTTTTTTTCATAATGGTCTATCCTGAGGCCTTGCTACAGTTTTAGCGGCTGCGAAATCAAAAGGTGTCATGTACAAAAATGGGATAGGAAAAGGGCTGGACCGAACTCACAAAGCCCGAAGAACGGAGGCGCTGAGGTTCACAACAGTCCGGCAAAGGACGGGGGACAGCCCGGCCACGAAGCTCCCCCCGAGGGACGGGGCAGCCCCTTCCTTGCGAGATTTCCTCGCTCTTCTTTGCGACCTCACCTGCCCAGGTCCCGAAGCGATCCGCACGCTGGAAGCTGTCAAGGAGTCGGGGCGCAGTGAACGTCAGCTGACTTACCGGCTTGTTTTTGCAGCCAGCAGATCCACCACAGCAGATTCAATCATATCTACTCCTATTTTCTGTCACTTCGTAGAAAACTCTTAGGTCCACATACACATTTTACAGCATATCTCAGTTTACTCATTTAAAGAGTGCAGGAAGGTGTATTTCTACAGTTGTCGTGTGTTTCAGAGACGAAGCCAAAATCGCCGTCGTGACGAAAGTGCAGCGGCAGAGCACAAACTGGGTTCTGGCCGACCGGATGCGGAAGGGCGTGTCTTAGGGGACGGGCGTGAACCACTCAGCTCTTAGAGCGCAGGCGCCGCCTCAGTCTGGCTGCCAACGATTGGCAGAAGGGCGGAGAG
Source organism: Aplodontia rufa (assembly GCA_004027875.1). NCBI lineage: Eukaryota > Metazoa > Chordata > Mammalia > Rodentia > Aplodontiidae > Aplodontia > Aplodontia rufa. Next base: position 46,739 of record PVKS010011077.1, read on the forward strand.
CGCGATGTCCGGTTTTGGGCGGGAATTGAAACCGCCGCTGCTGCCCGCTAGAAGTTTGAGTGCTGCAAGTTTCTAGCCTGGAAGGGAAACATGGTGCGGCCGGTGAGGTGAGGAGTTCCTGAGATTCGGCGGGAGTGGGGAAAAGGGGCAAGAGGCCGCGGGAGGCAACTTGTCTGCAGGATCGAGGGGAAAGGCCCGGTCCAGACGGAGGGAAGCGGAGGGAGCGGGGGTGGGGATGGCTGGTGGTTTGCGGAACCCTCCGAAATCCAGGGAGCGCCACCCGTTACTCAGAGATGCCCTAGTATCCCAGCTTGTACCCTCTCTTTACCTCGCTTCGCAGCTGTTGCCGTTTCTTTTGCCACCGCCTCCATTCAAGTAAGACCTTGCTGTACCTTGGCACTTGCACGACGTTTTGCATTCCGGGGACGCATTTATTTGTCGTTTCATTGTTCATCAGTAGTCCTTTGGTACAGAGAAAGTAGGCATTCCTATTTATGGATTTAAAACTCCTAGGCGTAAAGGTCCATGTAACCGAGTCGCACAGCTAATTAATAGCAGAATACTGAAACCTAAGTCATTTGACTCCAGATCCTTGGCTGTCCATTGTATCACCGGAGCCTATTCTAACTTAATCACGGTTGAGTACCATGAAAGCCTAGGATAAGCCGTTCACTGTGTAAAGTCATCGGATGTGTTTACTTCTGTGCCGTACCAGGTGGTGGAGTTTACATTGCAGTATATGGTGAAGATAGGGGCACAAATTAAACACGACCGTATGATTCAGTGGGAAGGAGGAAACAAATCCTTAACTATAAGTAAGGGAGCATGGGCTTCTGTAAGCAGATAATATATGCAAAGAGATATGAATGATGAGAAAGAGTTAGCCATGGGGTAATCCAGGGAGCAGGAGTAAGAGCGAAGGCCCTCAGCTTGATCATATTTGAGGGTCAGAGTGAAGCTTTAGCATTCGCAAGCAGTGGGGAGAGCTATTGGGTGATTATATCAGATTAAATAGGGCCAGAGCAGGGAGGGCTTTTGAGGCCTTCTAAAGGAGTTTAGATTTTGTTTAAGTCCCGGGGAAATCAATGGGAAAGTCTAAGGGGGAGAGAAATCTAATTTTGCTTTTATAAAAATCACTGACTGCTGGTGGAGTTTGGATGGGGGATGGTGGCCAGAATGGAAGCAGGAAAATAGGAGGCTATTTATGGTTGGGTAGTAGTTTGGAGTAGGGTGTTATCAGATATGGAATGGATCAGATGAACTTGGTATATATTTTGGAGATACTCTTGCCAGAAATGGATGTGGAAGTAAAGGAAAAGGGAACCAAGGATGACTAATATTTTTGGTCTGAACTACTAAATGGGTGCTCTTTGTATTAACTGAGATGAGGAAGTCTAGGAACAGGAACAGCTATGGAAGGTGCCAGGGAATCACAGTTTCTGTTTTCAACATGTTAAATTTGAAATAGATTTTAAACATCCGAAGAGTAAAAATGTAATCACTTTGTTAGGAATAGTAGTAGTTAAATTACAGTCTGCAAATCTGTAGGGGGCGTCCCTGAAACCTTCTCAGGAGGTCCATGAGGTCAGTAATGTTTTGATAATAATACTAATACATTGTTTGCCTTTCTCACTGTTTTATCATTTTCATTGCAATGATGATTTGGCACAAATGAACGTAGTGGCACTGAACTGCTAATAGTCATTGCATCCTTAACTGCTGTGTGCTCTGGGATTAAAAAAAAAAAAAATTCCAGTTTCACTTAAGAATATGCTTGATGGTACGAAATATCATAGCTCAACCCTGTGGCTGCACTTCTCTTTTTATTAGGCTTCTTATTTTACTGTTCTTAATCTCAGAATTTCTAAAGATCTTTCCATAATTTTATTTGGCTCTTCAATTCTTTAACTCTGAAGAATAGGAGAGTAACATGAGTATGCTTTTTAATGTTGTGTGTGAGGATAGTGGAGGTATACATAAAGCGCTCCACATACTGAAGAATATTGGTTTTCTCATGGAAAAGCACTTGCAAGATTGAGTTGTGAACTAAACCAACCTCTTTTTTTCTTTTTTTAAACAGAACTCCATTTTTACTTGAAAGAAGTGTCAATTGGTTAACAAGGTTGTTCAGACTTGGGTATTTGGCAGAAGACAGGAACAAAAAGTGGAAGATCCTTCATTTAGTATGAAGAGGGAAGAAGGAAATAATTTTTATTTCACTTTGAATATCATTTTCTTCTAATGCCCTCTAAAATAATAGAAAGATTCATTTCAGTTGGGCAGAACAAAGTCACTCACCTTTTTTAAGTGTCCATTGCATAAAATATGGTATTGTAGAGAAATATTTTTAAAAATCTCTTTTAGTTTGAAGCTTATAGTGTAACAAGGAAGATATAGAGATAAAATAGTAAAACACATACAAAAGGAATTTATAAATGCCCAGTGATAACTAAGCAGTATATAAATTGTGATTGTTGATTACATAGATTACCTTTACTTTGGGAGCTATCTGAATTGTTTCTTTTCTATATCAGGTGTAGTTTTAAATATGTCAGAAATATGTCAACTAATGAAAAATACCTGCTATAAAGTGCAAATCATCAATTAGATTTAAGTATTTTTAACAGAATCTAAGCATAAGATTCAAGACTGTTAGTAGCCTTAAGGAATGAAGGTAAGAAATTGATGTTTGTATTAATGAAAAAATTTTGTCTTGGCCGTAGAAACAAGAAACCAGTGAATTACTCACAGTTTGAAGAGTCTGATAGCGACGGTAAGTAGAGTTTCTTATTTTTGCTTAAAAAGTTTGGACATTTATTTCCTCAATATTTATGTAACAAATATAGCTCAAATATTGACTATTCCCCAATTGCATTATGAGGTGGGTCTGGAAAAAAATAAGACCTTCAAGAAAGGTTAGGTTTAAGCTCTGCCATATTTATTTTGTGTTTACTCATCTCTGTTTTAAGAGAACCTCAATTCAGAAGATTGAGGAACTTATTAGAAATAGACTCCTTTTCCCCACACCCATTTCTTTCAAGGTCCTGGGTCTCAAACAGGACCTCACAGATGCTAAGTAGGTGCTTTACTACTGATCTCTATCCCTAACCTAGAAGTAGATTTTATGATTTCTTTGCCCAAAACTTCGTAGTTTTCTGTAAATCAAATAGTTTAGTAATTCCTAGGTTTGAAGGAATCTGTTTTGCTTTGGGCACAGCCTCAAGTATATCTACAACTTGAGGGAAAAAAAATGGTATAGAATATAACTTTTAGCTTTTTATTATAGTCATTGGTCTGTTAGCAGATATTTATAAATTGCCAGTTTTGTTCTGGACACTGGATAGGGTAGAGGTCCCAAAAGTTTTAAGTTATCATATTCCTATGTAGGGAAGCATAAAAGAGATAGCCCATATTAATAAATGCTAAAGTATGTGATTAAGACTACACAGACCCTGAAAGTATACATACATGTGGCATACATGTGTTTAAAAGCCACAGTAGCAGCCTTATATTGAGTGTCAAGAAAAACAATAATAGTTCTGAAGTATGACAGGACAGAAAATTTTGAGGAACAGTATTGGATTGGAAAAGAACATCCTTTTTCTAGAAATTAAGAAGTTACTTTGGTAGGATCATAGGAAGCTCATAGTAGTGGACAGAAAACACAACAAAATAAAAAATGCTACTTTTGGAAAAATTCTCAAATAGGAGCTACTTTCTTTTCCCTGTGATGCTTCTTGCTTTCTTTAACTTGGTGAATATACTAGGAATAGATAATGTGCCTTTGGAAAGGTATTTGGCTATCTTTCATTAAAAATCATTTCCTAATCCTCACTAGTTGGGAGACTGAGGCAGGAGGATCATAAGTTTGAGGCCAACCTGGACCTTGTCTCAAGATTAAATAAAAAGCCTGGGCATATAGTTCAGTAGTAGTGGTAGAGTGTTTGCCTATCATGTGCAAAGCCCTGGGTTCAATCCTTAGTTTGCCCCGCCCCCCCAAAAAGAAAAATCATTTCTTTCATTTTTCAATGTGATAAAAATTTACAATTTTTCAGGGATAGAGTGGTAGCTTAGTGGTAGAGCGCTTGCCTGGTGTGTGTGGGGACCAGGGTTTGAACCCCAGCACCACATACACAGTTAAGTGTCAGAAAAATGAAACCCAGATGAAAAATAAATAAAATTGATTTTCTCTTTCACACTCTCTTTCTTTAAAAAAAAAAATAATTAAAACATCTAATTGTTTTACAGGTTTTAATCATTTTTCCCCCCTTGAAATCCTTTGTAGATTTTTTTAGTGTACTGGTGTTTGATAGATTGATATTTTTAAAAGTAAGGACCACCAAAACAAGAGGAATTGAAATGGATGAGTGAGAATAAAGATAAACACTGCCAACAAAGATTTTTAAACTATGGAAATTGAGCAACTTGCTAACCTGTAAAACTTGAACACTTTAATGAATTTATTTTCTTTTTTTTTAAGAGAGAAGGACAGTGAGAGAGAGAGAATCAATTTTTATTGGGTTTTTCACATGGCTTTCGTTGCTCTGACACTTAATTGTGTATGTGGGTGCTGGGGTTTGAACCCGTGCACTTGCGCATGCCGGGCAAGCGCCGTAACCACTGAGCTACCGCTCCAGCCCCCACTTTAATGAATTTCAACTAAGAAAATAACTTTTATTTCTTTTCTTCTTAACTTACACAAATAGATGATTTTGTTTCTGCACCTATACCATTAAACAAGAAATCCAGAACAACATCAAAGGAGTCAAAACAAGACAAACCAAAACCTAACTTGAAGAATCCCCAGAAAGAAGACATCCAACTACAAGAGAAGACCCCTAAAAAAAGGTGAGAGGTAAGACACAGTAACTATCTGACATTAGATTTGTTTATTTAAAAGAGACACAGTTGCAGATTCTCAGCTTCAATTAGAATTTGAGCAGAGTTATAGATCTTATTTAATTTAGTGCCTGTCAGAGGACAGGGGCATACTATTAAACTTCTTACTTTCTGACTTATAGAAATTCATAAACGTTTATCTTTAAATATTGAGACAATAATGATTAAGGATCTGTGCCTGTGTCTACAGTCCTCAAATCTTTAACAAGACTGCTTTTTTAAAAGTTATAAAAATTTTTAAACCATGTGTTTTTCTACAGATAAAAGATACCTTCTCCTTATCTTGTGATTTGTCCAGCAGTGAGGAGATCCTATAGTTTCTAGACTAACCTTGGAATTCCATTAGTTGGTCCCAAGAGGGAGGGGAGAGTTACAGGAAGGAAGTCCTGAGAGATCCAAAACTTGTCATAAGGGAAAGAGATGGGGCAAAGAGGACTGTGAACTGGCACTTGGGGTATGTAATGTTTTACTGCTACAAGTTTCTCTATGAAAAGTTAATTAGCACAGACAAACTTATCCCATGTATACTTTACTTTTTCACTGTTTTTGAATTTCTTGTATATTAAATATAGTGAAAAAATAACCCACAGATAGAAAATATTTATAAATGTATAACTTAGACTTGCCTCCAAAATACATAAAGAACTCAAACTCAACAGTAAAAAGGCCAGTAACCCAATTAAAATGTGCAAAAGCTTTGAATAAACATTTCTGTAAGGAAGGCACATAAAAAATTAATAAACACATAAAAAGATGTTCAATGTTATTAGCTGTCAGGGGAATATAAATCAAAACCACAGTACACCACTACCTCATGCCTACTAATTGACAGTGATCGAAAGACATGTTAAGATGCGGAGAAATTAGAACTCTCATACTTTATTGGGGAAATCTAAAATGGTGCAGTCTGATTGGAAATCAGTTTATCAGTTCCTCAAAATGGTAAAAATAGAATTATTTTATGATCCAGCTGAAGTGTATATACCCAAGGAAATTGAAAAGATGCCCACACAAAGCCTGTATATAAATGTTCTCACTATATTAATCATAATAGCCAACAAATGAAAGCAACCCAAATGTCTGTCTATAATGGGGAAGTAGGATGTATCTATACAGTGGAATATTCAGCCACAAAAACAAAGGAACTACTGGTACATGCTGCAGCAGGGGTGAACCTTGAAAACATTCTGAATGAAACACACACACACACATGCACACACACAAAAGGTCACTTATTATATGATTCCATTTATATTAAATGCCTGGAATAGGTAAATCCATATACACAGAAAGTAGATTAGAGTTTGCCAGCAGCTGGGGAAGGGATAAGTGGATATGGCATTTCTTTTTCAAGTTATAAATATATTCTAAAATTAGGTAGTGGTAATGGTTTTACAACTTTATACTAAAAACTGATGAATTGAATAGAAGGGTGAATTTTATGGTATGTGAATTAGGTCTCAATAAAAATTTATTTTAAAAATAATAAATCCTTCAAGGTGAATCTCAGTACTTCCTCCTTTATGTAATCTTTCTTCATCTGTCTTTGATTTTTCTTTCTCTTATGCTGCTACAGCACTTTTGACCAACTTGAATAGGAGACTTATTATAATCTGCTTTATATGGATGGTTATTCCTGTCTTATTTCCCCACCTTCCTCATTACATTGCAGACTCCTTAAGAGTACTTTTAGTATTCTAGCTCCTGCAGTGTCTTCTAAATATTTAGTAAAATATTTGTTAAAGTCTAGATTGGAGGAGCAAATGTAAAAAAAAATTTCCTTTTTAAATGTAAGAGCTATAATGTCTACTAAAAGGGTATGGGTGTTGTCAAGGAAGCTCTGTAACTGGAAGTGATATTGGAATATGCATATATATGTTATATATATAACAGGTTTGAAGGAGCAATACGTGTGTGTATGTATATATGTATACATCTAAAAAATATATAGCATTATTTTAGGAGTCTTATGGGTCAGTTGATGATTATTACTTAAAAATATTTTTGTTATATTAGTGATGCTTAAATAGTAATATAGGAAAATCTCAAACTTACTGTTTAGTTGAGATTGATATTTTAAAAACTCCCTTTGCATGTCTGTTCCAGGATGGCGTTAGATGACAAGATCTTCCAGAGAGGCTTAGAAGTGGCTCTAGCTTTGTCAGTAAAGGAACTTCCAACAGTCGCCAATGATGTGCAGAAGTCTCAAGATACAAGTAACTTTGTTTTTGTATATTTATCATTAAAACCATATTGTTTTTATAATCATTTCTTGGGGTGGGCTGTCACAGTGGAAAGAATAAAATTTGAATATTTTGAATTACAGGTAGAGTAATTTGCAGAAGGGATACTTGAATTCAGTTCTGATTCAGCAGTGTCAATTTCGTACGAATATATAAATCTCTGCCTGAAACTCAAAGTTAGCCTGAGGACATGTTCTGTGAGCCTGGGTAGTCAATTACATCTTGGTGTACAGTAAAAATTTAGTTTCTTGATCAAATGGTATAATTCTAACAGTCTGCCTCCTTTTTCTTCAGATCCAAATTAGTTGAAAATTACCTAATGATGGTAGTTTTTATTATTTACACGAATTAAAAATACTAATTTGGTTAGCAAGTTTAGTACAGTTAAGAGAATGACTTCTGACTTTCTCTGTGGGGTTTCTTTGATTTTTTTTTTTTTCCTGGTAGTAATGCAGCAAATGGTAATATTAACATTCTGGAGAAACAAATTATTTGTAGAAAAGACATTCAAATTGCTAAATGCTTTGGCTTAAATTCTTTCATGTTGGAGCATTTTGCCCCACTATTTTATTTAAGGGTATAAGTGAGATATTTGTTTTTAAATCAGTATTGCCTCCTATTTAAAGATAAAACACTTTGATTAGGGAGACTTAAGAGTCAGGAATCAAAGAAACTTCCAACGAGAATTTTCATGTATCTAAAATTGGGAAAATGAAATTCATCTCTTGTAAGATATTGTGGTATGTATGGTAGGAGTTCCTTAGAAGTACCTCTCCCATTGAATGATATTCTCTTTAGCATTGGGATTTAAAAGTACCTATTATGACTTAAAGCCCTGTTTGAGATCTTTTTAAGGTTACTGTAATGATTAGAGAGAATGAAAGTTAATAAAAGCTTGTCTTTGCCTACACAGAAGTGATAGTTAATATTCATTGACTGTTCCCTATGTGCTGGACGCTGTAATAATTTCCACATGAAATTTATATGTAATCTCCCATATTAATCCCGTGGTACAGTTTTTATCTTCATATTATAGATGAGGAATTAAGTCTTAGACTTAATTTACATGGGAGCCAGTTTACATGGGAGCACCTGAATTTGAACCTGTCTTTTTGATTTCAGTGCCCAATATCCTAACCATATGCTAGTCTTTTCATATAAAGACATTGTGTTAGTTTGGTTTGAGATCATTTATCAGTATATAGATGCTATTACATTTTAGCACTACTCTTTTATAGACATCATTTTATTAAGGTGCATCTGAATTCTCTTTCTTAATCTTAACATTTAGGCATTGAAAAACACAGCAACAGTAATACAGAAATAATGAATAATTCTCCTCATATCTCTAATTGCAGTGTAGCCAGTGATTATTTAGGTAAGTTTTTTATCATGATAATAATACATTTTTTTCTCTATGATACTGTTTTTAAACTTTTATTTAAATTCCTTAAACTGTAACTAGAATTAAGGTCTTTCAGTGGTCAAGACTTGTTATCTCTTGGCCTATGTTTCTTTATGTTCCACTTTGAACATTCATAGGGAAACACTGTCTTCATTTGGGTCTTGAATTTATCCTTAAAACCAGAGTCTGTTGCCACAGTTTGGATCTTCTGTGACTGACCCAGCTTGGACTGTGTAGTCTTACTAGGCCAAAGGGAGGGATGAACCTGGATAAGTAAAGACAGCAGATGTTGTAGTCTACTTTGCTGTTGTTGAAATATTAGCTGCCACAAAGAGTTTTCTATTGGTGTTTATGCCTCTCCTGAAGATTTGGACAAGATTACAGAGGAAGATGATGCTCCTGGGATTCCAGGGAAAAGAAAAGCAGCATCTAAAGCTGCGGCTCAGCAGAGGAAGATGCTTTTGGAAGGCAGTGATGGTGATGGTGCTGATGATACTTGGCCAGACATTGTAACTGGTAAGTTATATCCTACTTCAAAATTAATTCTTCTGGAATTTAGTCAGAAGTGTTTGGAAGCCATTACTATATGCAGAACACTGCTCAACCTTTAGGGTAAGCAAATTTGAGAAACAAATAGAGCACTTAAATTCAGTTGCGGCATTTGGAGAAAAAACTTTGTCTAGGAGGTAACCTTTAAGCCATGTCTTAAAAAGTGAGTAGCTTTTAGACCAACTAAAGGGATAAAATTGCATTTCTGTCTGATGGAAAGGCCCAAGTAGTGCAGTAGACAAGTGCACTTACCACAATTTCAGTGCGGCTTCCTGGGAAGACTGTGTAGAAGAGGCTGAAATGGCAGCCTGGCTAGCACTATTCATGGAGCATCTCAGACCCACTCTAAGAATAGTACACTTTTTTTGTGGGTTGTAGAAGCTGATGAATTATTTCAAGTTGGAAGTGATAATGAACTTCTATTTTATTTTAATAGTTGTTTTTAGATTCATTCAGGAAGTAAAGCAAAGGGAAAACATAGTGACCTTGACAGAGCATTGTAATATTTTCATTAAAATGAATAAATCCATAGATTTATGCCAAATCAGATGTTATATGTTGGATTTAAGCATGCTGTCAGCAAATAATAATTTGTTCTTTAACATTTTATTTAACAAGTATGTGAGAACCTACTGCAGTCCAGATATTAAGAATGTAATCATGAACAGTACAGAGCTCCAGTCCTTATCAAGCTTAAACCCTAGTGAGGGGACACAGAAGCAAATAAGCATACAGGTCAAGAGCCATAATAGAAGAACTACAAAGAAGAGAAAGGCAGAGTCAGGGATATAGGAAGATGGTGGGGTTGTTTCTGGTAGAGTATGGTTAGGGAAGGCTTCTCCTAGGTGACATTTGAGGATAGAAACCATGTAGAGATCTGAAGAGTCTTCCACAGAGAGAACAGCATATACAGTGGTCCTGGGCCAGGCATGTGCTTAGTACATGGAGGAAATAAAGCCATTGTACCTGAAGCTGAGTAATGGAATGGGGAGTTGGTAAGAGATACTAGACAGGAAACCAGATCAGGGATGCCTAGTAAGCAACTGGAAGTGGTTGAAGAGGAGTGGACATGGTCTCAGTTAAAATTTTAAAGGGTCACTGAAGCTACTAGGTTGAGAATAGACTAAGATGAGCAAGGGAAGAAGTGGTGATACCATTTAGGAGACTATCCAGTGTTCTAGTGAGAGATGATGGTGGTTTGAACCAGAGTAGTAGAAGTGGAGCTGCTGAGAAGTCGCCAGATTACATATGTTTAAAGGAAAAATTTGCTGATGGATCAGCCATAAGGTAGGAGGGAAGACTAAGGTTTTTGGTTTAAATGATGAGAAGTTGTCTGTACTCATGTACTTAAATTTTCTTACTGGTTTACCATAGTTTTTTTTTTCCTTTCATTGAGATGGAAAAGCTTCAGGAAAAGAGCAAGAATGCCAAATAAGGGTTAGGGGCAGTGAGGGAAATGAGTTTGAACATTCTCCTCTGACATCCAAGTGGAGATGTTAAGTGGGCAGTTGAATAAATGAGTTTGGAATTTAGGAGGGATGTCTGGGTTGTAATATAAATTTGAAAATATCAAATATAGATTATATCAAGAATACAAGGTTGAACAAAGTTGAGATTACTGAGGGAATGACCGTAGATAGAGAAGAGAGGAGGTTTTCATACTAAGCTCTGAGCACTAATATTTACAGGTCAAAAACATTAGGAACATGCAGCAGAGAGATTGAAAAGAATGACTGAAAATGGAGAATGAAGAGAGGAAAAGTACTCAAAGGCCAAGCAGAGAAAATACTTCCTGGAGAAATCAGTTATTAATGACTGGTTAGGTCTGGTAGATATTAAGAATGCAATCATGAACAAAACAAAGCTTGAGTCTTCCAGTGGACTTGGAAGATCAGTGATTGAACTTGGAAATAAAAGCCCAGTTGAGCTGAGTTTAAGAGAATGGGAGAAGTGAGGTTAAGACTAACCGTTACTAACACTTAGGTTTCCGAGTTTATTATTTTCAAGGCATGATTTTCTCGTGCTAACACCCCCCC
>PVKS010011078.1:0-17623 GCA_004027875.1 Aplodontia rufa
GTGACTGTTATTGGGCTGTTTAGTATTTACATACCACCCTCCATCAATTTGGGGATGTTGTATGTGTCTAGAAATTTGTCGATATCTTTCAGACTGCCTAATTTAGAGGAGTATAGCTTTTCAAAATATTTTGTTAAAATTTGTTGGATTTCCATGGGGTCAGTGGTGATAGGCCCCTTTTCATTGGTGATTTTATTGATTTGCTTCATTTTTTTTCCTGCTTTTAGTGAGATTAGCTGGTGTTCTATCAATTTTATTTATTTTTCAAAGACCCGGCTCTTTGTTTCATCTTTTTATTTTTTATTTTTTTATTCTCAATTTCATTGATTTTTAGCTCTGATTTTAATTATTTCCTGTCTTCTGCTGGATTTGGGATTAGATTGTTCTTCCTTTATTAGGGATTTGATGTGGAGCATAAGCTTATTTATTTGGGATCTCTCCTCATTTTTAATGTAGGTGCTCAATGCTATAAATTTTCCCCTTAAGAATATTTACATGCTATCCCAGATGTTTTGATATGCTATGTCTTCATTCTCATTCGCTTCCAAGAATTTCTTAATTTCTGTTCTCATGTCTTCTTGGATCCATTCTTCATTTAATAGGTTATTATTCATTCTCCATGTATATGTGTATTTTCCGTTATAAATTTTTTTAAAGAGAGAGGGACAGTGAGAGAGAGAGAGAGAGAGAGAGAGAATCAATTTTATTTAGTTTTTCATGTGGCCTCCATTGCTCTGAGACTTTGTTAAGTACGTGGTGCTAGGGTTTGAACTTGTGCACTCGTGCATGCCAGGCAAACACTGTAACCACTGAGCCACTGCTCCAGCCCCTTTTATTATAATTTTTGCTGTTAATTTCTGTCATGGCACATGACATGGATAATTACATAACTTTTTAATATTTTCTGATATTTCCTTTTTGAACCAGAATATGAAATATTTTGTAGAAGAATCCATGTGCTGCTGAGTAGAAGGTGTATTCAGCCAATTTGGGATGGAATATTCTATAGATGTCTGTGAAGTCCATTTGATTTATGGAATTGTTTAGGCTGGAGATCCCTTTATTTATTTATTTTTTGCTTTGATGATCTGCCTATTGGCAATAAGGAGTGTTGAAGGTTCCCAGTATTATTGTGTTGAGGTCCACAAGTGGTTTTAGGTCCTGGAGTAATTTATTTACATAGTTGGGAGCATTGTTTGGGGAATATATATTTACTATGGTTATATCTTCCTGTTGTATTGTTCCCTTTACAAATATGTATTGGCCTTCTTTATCACTTCTGATTCATTTATGTTTGAAATCTCCTTTGCCAGATATAAGTATTGCAACATCCACTTGCTTTCTTTGGCCATACATATGGTTGATTATTTTCTATCCTTTCACCCTCAATCTGTGGATATTGTTGGCTATAAGGTGGGTCTCTTGTAAGCAGCATATTATAGGATTTTTGTTTCTTGAACCAATCTGCTAATCTGTGTCTCTGGAGTGGTGCATTGAGAACCTTCATATTCAGTGTTAGGGTATTTATGTGGTTATGATTCATAGTCATTTTGTTTTATAAGTAAGTTTGTGCTGTCTTCATTGTCTATTGATATGGTGTACCTTTATTGAATTTCCTCTGTGGATTTTGAGGAGTGTTTGCTTGTTCTTCTATCTGGAGTTCATCTTTGAAGATTCTTTGTAATGTTGATTTTCTCTTCATGAATGCTGAAAGTTTGCTCCTTCAGCATGAAACATTCCTGTTTCCCCATGAAATTTGAAGCTGAGTTTTGCTGGGTAAAATATCCTTGGCTACATGTTGTGGTCATTCACACATTGAAAGATCTCCTTCCAGGATCTTCTTGCTTCCAGAGTATGAACAGAAAAGTCTGAGGAGATTCTTATTGTTTTACCTCTGAATGTGATTTGGCATTTGCAGCTTTTAATATTCTTTCCTTGATTCCCCTATTTTACATTTTGAATGTTTTGTCTCAGTGACCTACTCATTTGATTAGTCTTTTGGGTGTCCTATAGGCTTCTTGGATGAGCATATCTTACTCTATTTTTATATAGGAAATTTTTCTTTAACTATTTCGTTGAGAATGTTCCTTATATCATTCATTTGCAGTTTGATTTCCTCTTCTATTCCAGGTACTCTCATATTGTTTCTTCTAATTTCGTCCCAGACATTTTGAAAATTCTGTTCGTGTTCTGTCAATTGTTTTTCTTTTTTGTCACCTGTGCAGTCTAGCTTGCTCAGCCTGTCCTCATTGTCAGAAATTCTTTCTTCAAGAGCTGAGGTTCTGTTTTCTATAGAACTTAGTTTATTATTAAATTCTTCCATGGTTCCTCTTATGTCATTGACTGCAGATTTTAGCTCTGTTATTTCCTTTTTCAGTATGTCTATTTCTTTGATAATAAAGTTGTTCATCTCTTGAATTTTCCCACTTAGTCACTTCATTAATTCTTTTAGTTCATTATTCCTTTTAGTAATCAGGTCATTGATAATTATTTCTAGGTTTTCATCTCACTCCTGGTCTGTTTGTTCCTTAGCTGGGGAGTTGTTAGCTTGAGGTGAACCTTTTCTATATTGATTCCTCATTTCAATAATCTTCTAGGTCTTTGAATAGAATTTCTCTGTGGTGAAGATTAGAGCTACTTCTTTGAAGGTCCAAGGGTCACATCAGCCACCACCCCTTTGATGACCACTTTTTTTCTAGGAAGCTGCTTCAGCCTGTAACCTCATTTGACTGTACCTTATTTATCTAGGCCCCAGCGCATTGATTGGAAATCTGTTCTGGGTGCTCTGTAGCCTGCTGGTTTGTATATACTGGTGTGATTTGATGAGTTCTAGTGTCTCATGTTTAGATTGAATGGGGCCCCTCCACACAGCGATAGGACCTGGGATCTATGGCAGTGCGTATGGGCCTAATGTATCTGGAACTGACTGGAATGGGCTGTGTCTGGTTGGCTATGTGTAGGGTGGTTGGGTGGTATTAGACTCGGGGTTACCGTTCCTGAAGACACTGGTCCTAAGGCCTGGTTCCATTAGTGCAGAAGCCTGCTGGGATTGACTCTGGTGGAGCTTCTGAGTGGGTGAGGGCCTGGTGGCTACAGCCAGAACTAAATGCTCCTTCAGTATGCAGAGGCCTATGGGGGTCAGCTTGGGCCAGGCTCCTGGGTGGATGGGGTCTCTATATTTTTCATTGTAATTATACGCTCATTTAAAAAAGCTTTAACGATTGCATGCATTTCAGGTTCCAAAACTTCTGAATCTGCCCCTGCCTTTGGAATAAGCAGATATATAAAGACAGCTAAATGGATGGATAGATGATAGATAGATAGACAGATAAGATGAGCAGATCTGATGCTCTCTTCTGCTTTGAGGAAGCAGATTTAGTGAATGCAGACAGCACCCAAACCATACAGAAATTTATGGATTAAAATCAATATTTCAATCAACCAACTTGCACTTAGGAGCTAACTAGGAGCCAGTCAAAACACATAGATGACTCACATAAATAAAGCAAATCTCTTAATGGAGTACATGTGAAAATTAAGAAGACAACAACAACATCCCATTTAAGAAAATTATCTAAACAGACCGATCCACTTTGTAGAGATGAAACCTTATCAGCAAAACCCTGGGACACATTAGCAGGATGGTTTATCTACCTTGTTCCCTAATTGACTCTGCTCTTAATGAATGAGAGATGGATTTAGGAGTCATTTGAATTTGGAAAGAATTTTTGTCTGAAGACAGATTCTTATGTTAGGTATCTTTTTTGTTATCTGAATACTTTACTACTTTGACAAACAATAAAAAACTCATTTAAAAATTGAAATTTGAGGTATGATTCTCTCTTTTTTTTTTTTTTGGTGTTTTATGATGTCTGAATTACAATGGGCTACTTTGTTTGAATAAGATGTTTTCATTTTCCCTCAACTTCTCAGGAGTTTATAGCCTTTAGTAACAACATGCTTTTGAATAAAACCCAATTCGCAAAGATGTACCTGAGGAACTTTTCTTTAATATTTTTGAGCAGAGCAATTTCACTTGCTAATAAGTTCTGGAAATTTTTTTTGTTTTTGAATAAAATATGAACTTTCTTTCTTTTTAATAAACAAATCCTTGAAATGGAACTTCCTAAAATCATGACCACACAACAGAAGATTTTAAAAGCTCATAAGGCAATTAAACCCAAATTTGTGCACCAGCATGATTGGCTCAGATGGGAGACCTCAGGTAAGTGGCTTAAAGTCTCTGAGCTCATCCTATTCATTTCTAAACTAAGTGTCATAATGGAACCTAAAATTTTGTCCTGTGATGAGAATCAATTATGATCCTCAATGAGATATTTTAACAACAGGCGTTTATAAAATAATGAAAGGCATTATAAAATTCCTTGTAATTTCTTATTACAAGCTGATTAAAAATTAACTTGTTGCTAAAATACCATCCAAAAATGTTAGGAAAATTTTCATAAAGGAACAAAGAGAAATGACCAGCACAATATAGAAATTGCAATAATCATCTCTGCTGAATTTCTTTTTATGTATTTATATTCTTCTACACACACACACACAGAAGGAAAGAAGATGAAGAGCAAACAAGTGCTTGTTCCTTGGTAGAGCCTACCTTCCAGAGCCACGTTAGTCCATCTCTGAGGCAGTGACACTTAGGATAAGTCAGAGTAATAGACGTGCCCCTGTTTTATAGATGGCTTTTAGCTCACTGAGTGAACAGATGAAAAGTTCATTCTATTACTATTGTTTGTGAGGGGATTTGCTATTTAAATATTCCAATAAGAAAACAAATATTGTGTATTTCTATAGAACATTGCTATTCTCTCTTTTTTCTTTATTTTTTTCTACCACAGGGATAAGCAGAAGATAAAGCTTATAACTTTGTAGGAGGTAAAAGGAATAAGTTAATGCGTAGGATTTTGCTTTGTTCTTTTTGACTATTGTTAATAAATATATTTGCCTTTCTTTCCATCAAAGGCAATAGTATAAGAGAGTTTTTCCTATCCAAACTATAATTTGTATTTTAAAATTTAATGTAGTGATTTCTTGTAACTGAATCCTTTCAAGAAAGGTCCTGGTGAATGTGATGGCATGTGTCTGTAATTTCAGACACTCAGGAAGTTACGGCAGGAGAATTGCAGGTTGAAAACCAGCTTAATGAGGCCCTAATCAATTCAGCAAGATCTTGTCTCAAAATAAAAAATAAAAAAAAGGCTCAGAATGGGAACATGGCTCAGTGATTAAACACCTTCTGGATTCAATCTCCGACACACACAAAAAAGAAAAAAAATTTCCTAAATTATAATATTCTAAAAATCCTGAATTTGTCCAACTTCTCTATTACTGTCCAATGATAGCAATAGCTGAAGAACCATAGAAGAAACTATTTTTACTGTGTAGGTATTCAAGTACTGGATTAGCTATTTTATGATATTGTTTATTCTATAAAATAGCCATATAAGATATAGAGTTTTAAAAATATTTAAAGATGAAAAAAACTAAATTAAGATGAAGCAAATCATTTGCCATAGGGAGCTGTCCAGAATTTGTTTAAATAATAATTTATATTTGAATTCAAAGGCCTATTATATTTTGGTCACTTCATTATTATCCTGAAAGAGTCATGTTCCTGGCCATGT
Organism: Aplodontia rufa; assembly: GCA_004027875.1. NCBI lineage: Eukaryota > Metazoa > Chordata > Mammalia > Rodentia > Aplodontiidae > Aplodontia > Aplodontia rufa. The sequence goes on from PVKS010011078.1 coordinate 5,646, forward strand.
TTCAGACGATGATAACAATAGCAGTTCAGAATTTTTGAAATATTACTTTACCCATTCCCTTTCCTCTTCTCTGCCATATTGTGACACCCCTAGAAGGCATTTATGTGATGCCAGAAACATATTGTTTGGATGTTCTAGCCAACAGAAATCATGAGTCAAATAAACTTTATTGCTTTATAAGTCTTCTAGTCTCAGGTATTTTATTATAGCAAACCATAATGCTTTAAGATAACAGGTCAATGTCTTTCATTTTATTGAATATTTTGCATACATGATTTTTAAACTGTTAAAACACCCTATGATTATAATAGTTTTATTATCCCCATATCTTCATGAAAATGGGATTGGGAGAGATTTAAAATGGCTGTAAAGTCACACAGATTTACCTATCAAACCTATATTACCTATCACTACATAAGTTGCCCTTCACATGCAGATTAGAAAACCACCAAGACAGCATAAATTAAAATTTTCCATAGTTTGCCCCATAAATATCTCCACCTTTAAGAACTTGGGTTAAAAGCAAGTAAAGTTGTTTCATGCATGAAGTTATTTTTGACTAATTCATGATGTGGTTAGGGACACTCTAGAGGATTCAGAGATAGGACAAAGAATGAAAAGAGAACTGCCGGACAGAGCCAACAGGGTTACTAGCTAAAAACAAACAAACAAACAAACAAAAAAAAACCTTGCCCTAAAGGAATAATTCAACTGGAACAAAACAATAAAACTCTGTAATCAGCTTTGTGACAAAATAAAGAGCAAGTTTAATGTACTTTAAAAAAATTAAAATAATCCAAAAACCTTGCACATGATTAACATGCAGAGAGCAGGAACTTGGCTTTAGACTTTATATGTATTAATAAATCCATTTTATTTCTTTGTATATGGTTAACATGTACAAGGAAGATACCCGAAGATTTTCTGATGCTTGCCATTTGTCAATGGTCAAACATTCATTGTTACTTGGGCACTGCTTTTTCTTTCAGTTTGGATTGAAAAGTGTGGAATTAGAGCAAGTTTTCCAAAACTTGCAAATAAATTGCTTTTGAACAACTACATGTGACATTAGAAACTAGGAGAGTTGTTAATGTTACTAATTGCAATAGAGTTCTTTACATACAAAAACAAGATACACAGAAACATAGTCTAAAGCAAAAATCATGTGTTAAACCTCTTAAGACAGAAGATGCCGTTATCCCTGAGAAATATTCAGTGGCAGCATTGAATAAGAAAGTTACAAAAGGAGTTGAAAATTAGCTGCCATGTTAATTAGCATTGGCATGGTACATCTGGTCTATATTGTGCTGACATTTTAAAAAGCCATAAAAATATTTTTATATGAGAACACAATATGTTTTCTTCCACCAGAGAGAAACATCCTTGGCTCTTGGTCCTTCACTCATTTCACTGATTCTGAGAGAAAAAAATGTAGTGTAACCACTCCTACTCCAGCTCTGACAACTTCTCAGCATTCCAAATATATTGACAATTATGAAGGCCTTTGGGACCGTGTGTACTAAGGAAAGTATATTGTACTGTCTGTCTTTAAGTTGCCAAATGAAATACTTCAGTCTTTCCCTTTTGTTTTCTGGACACTTTCCTTTCATTTGAACCTCTTGTAAAGTCCCTTTCTTCCTCTTTTCCACCTGAACCAACAGAAGAGGATCTGAAGAAGAAAAAGATTGAATCTAACTCCTCACAAACTCAACCCACAATCTTGACTCAAGTTTTCTCTTTAAACCCTCTCCTCACAAGGTGACCACTTTTGCCTGAGGGACATGACACAGTCCTTGATTCCTGCTATGGTACCAAGGATTACAAGAAGACAACTGGTTCCTAAGGAGCACCCGTGTTCAATCTCAGCGTCTCAACATTCTTACCTTCCAAATGTCTACTCAACAAGTGTTTGTTATATGCCAGTTGTCAGATCCTTCATTACTTCTTAGGGCTATGAAGGTGAATTTGAAACAGGCTCTGCTCTCAAGGATCTTATCATTTAATACTGGTATGCCTGAATACATCTAAGTACACATTGGGTATGAAAGATCAGGTTTCCAAAAAAGATCACAACAGTATCTCCCATCCCATATTTTCTTTTGTAAAGAGATTTATCCAGAGCCATATAAATATGTTCAGAACTTGAACCATATGTGTTATTTTGACCAACCAATTGTATTTGGGGAAAGCATTGTGACATGATGTTCAAGGCCACCCTTAGGTTTCTGTTTGGAAAACTTTTTCTTAAAACCACTGCTCTGCCATGAAGAAGCTCAAATAGCAAAGTACAGAGGTTCAAATTGGGTAATAGACCTAGTTGAGCTGCTACCCAGAAATTTTCTCAGCTATTGGCAATGCGGATGAGGCCATTTTATACCTTCCAGCCAGCTCAGCATCCCATAAGAACTGCCAGTGCCACCCACAGAATTAGAAAATTAATGCATTATTGTGGTTTTAAGCTTTTTCCATGTGGCAAGAGATAATTACTACAATGGGTACAAAGCTTAGATTTGTCTCTGAGATTGACCTCCCACACATTAAATTAATTCATGTCTATGAATAAAACATTACATTTGAGTGAAGAAACACAAATTTTATTTTGTTTCTCAAAAAGGTAATAATATATAGCAATCAGATCTACTGTACAGTGGAATGGGCAAGTATTATTTCATTTCTTATTCATTAAGAATTTGGGGATACTTCTGTAAACCAGTCTTAGTTCTTGGCACTGTAGAAGAAGATTGGGTTTCTACCCTTAATAATTCCCAGTCTAGTGAAAAAGATGGAAAATTGCACTTCAGATATAGAGGATGTGGCACAATGAAGAACGTAGACAACTCCCTTGTTGTTGCCTCTTCACACTCCTCCAATCCACTTCTGAATTCAGAAGTTTCTATGCGAGCTACACCTTACATCACCATGGCAAAACCCTCCTTCAGCTCTTCCCATCCACCTTTCTGCTTTCTGCATTACGAGCTTTTCTAACACAATGGAAGCCTCTGCCTGAAAGAACACTAAAGATACTCAGGGCCACCAGGGACAAACCTCCAGCAACAGGGAAGGCAGACAAGCAATGTGAGCTGCAGCTGCCTTTCTGTCATGTGGACAATTTTGGGGCTCACTCTACTCAAGGGTTCAATAGAATTACACCCCTGTTTTCTGCAGTGACGACCTCAGTGATAATCATGTACCTAAACTTCTTTTTCTTCCCTTTCCTAATCTCTTTCACCCTTCTCTCCACAAATAAACCATCTGTATCCAGTCTTGTGTCAGCTTCTGCTTTGGGGTAAAAGCCACATGAAACACTGCAGGGCAGAGAAATCATCTGAGACAGGGCCAAGGTAAGTAAGTTGACTCTGAATCAAGAGTGTGGTGAGCAGAACACACTGATTGAATGACTGATGGACTGAATGATTAAAAGGAGTCCTTTCTTTCTAATCTGAACCATAGGCATTTGATGACTTTGAATCTATAGTCCTCAAATTCAGATTGCCTGTGGCTATTTAGACAAGAGAGAGAGGAAAATCAGGGGGTAAACTGATGGTTGAGAAGCAAATGAATAGATGTGGTTACCAGATGTTCAGTGTAAATTTAAAATTAATGTGGTGAAAAAGTACATAGTTTTTCAAAAGAGTGGAATGGGATGGAAAAAATTAATAAACAGAATGCCTTATAAATGATGTACTCTCTAAACAGCTGAGTATACAAGATAAATTCAATTTCAAAGCCCTTGTGTCATTAACAAACTGCTCATGCTTTTCTCACCAGGCTTCTGGAGTCTCCAGGACCTTCTGTGCCCTGCCTCACATGCTAAGGATTCATTAACTTCTTTTCCCTATTTTGTTATTGTTTGACCCCCTGAATTAATCTGACTCTGTAGAGTTTCCATCACTATTGTTTCTTTCCAGACCAAATTAAAGGACAGTAAATTCAATTTGAGTGAAAAAATGTTGCCCAACTTCTCACTACTTCCAGTGTTATATGGAATTGTTTAGAGGCCTTAAAAGTAGCAAGGCACAAAGCTTCCCGTTCAATTAGTGGTTTTCATGCCTTAACAAGATGCTTCATGGAGAGCTGTTCTATTGGAGAAGGAGCTAATCATCAATTTTAAATTCAAGTAAAGCTAAATTAAGTAAGTGTGATCAGGTCAGAACACAGTAGTTCAAGGGAGCAGTGAAAAAAAAACTTATTTTTCTGAAAAAAGGAGTTGCTTCCACTTATGTCAGTTTTATCATGTCTAAGGGAAAGGCATAAGAGTTTGTTTTCTTATTTTGGTTTGAGTCAGATTTATTCTTTCAGCAGAGTGTGAAGAATCAGGGTGTTGATGTGTGAAGTGAATCAGAGACATACACGGGCCGCGTGGGTCTTCACATGCTGGGTTAGGTTGGCAGGATTTCCATTCTGAGGAGTTTGATCTTACAATGATATGCAACAGAAGTAATATTTACATGTCAATATTCAAGAGTCATGCTAATTGTTGTATTTCACAAAATCCAAATTTGTGATTCAGGCCATATAATCTTTGCAAAGTATATATTTGAAAATATGGTTTTATTATGAATTATGAATTAATCTCCTGGTGGGGATTAGCTGGGTATTAACTGAAGGCAGGTAGGGTGTGGCTTCAGGAGGTGGATCATGGGAGCATGCCTTTAGGGTATATATTTGATGAGCTGAGGTTAGTTGCTCTCCCTGCTTTCTGGTGTGATGCCTTGAGCCTCTTCACTCTGTCACACTCTTCCGCCATGATGTTCAGCCTCACTTCAAGCTTCAAGAAATGGAGCCAACCTTCTGTGGACTGAGACCCCTGAAACCATGAGCCCCCAAATATACTTCTCTAAAACTGTTCTTGTCATGTCTGTTAGTCACAGCAGCATAAAAACTGACTAAAATACTGAATGTTACAGCTTATTTTTAAATATCTGTATGTAATTTTTTCACACATCTCAGTTCTTTCTTAAATTTCATTGTTTTTCAAAAATTGTACCTTTTGAGGCATAAAAAAGCCTTGATTCTGTAAATATTCTTCTCAGTGACTCAAAATTGCTCCGTAGTCCCTTAGACAAAGGCACACTAGCAGACTGGTACAGCCCCTCTGGAAAGCAGTCTGGAGAATCCTCAAAAAACTAGGGATGAGCCCACCATACGATCCTGCTGTTCCTCTCCTGGGTATTTATCCAGGGGATTTAGAATCAGCACATCATAGTGACACAGCAATATCTATGTTCATAGCAGCTCAATTTACAATTGCTAATTATGGAAACAACCCAGATGTCCCCCACTGGATGAATGGATCCAAAATCTGTGGTACATATATACCATGGAATTTTACACAGCAATTGGAAACAATGATATTGTTGCCTTCGAAGGTAAATGGATGGCTATGGAAGAAATTATGCTGAGTGAAATCAGCATAACCCAGAGAACCAAGGGTTGAATGTCTTCACTCATCTGTGGAGGTTGGAACTAGACCCTGGCCATTGAGAAAGGTGATCTATTATCATGTGTTAAATCTAGATAAGGTGTAATGTCATATAACCTAATGCATTTTTAGAGATATTGTGGGAAGGGGAAGGGAGGAATAAGGGTGGGTAATTGGGGGGCACTCTTGGGGGTAAATCTAATCTTCAGAATCTATATACATTTTATATTATTTTATTGAAAACTTGTATAGTTGTTCAAAAAATAAATTTCTCAATTAAAAAAAAGAGTACTCCCATCCAAAAAAAAGAAAATCTCAACCTCAAAAACACAAACAATCAAGTCAATAAATGGGCCAAAGAACTAAATATAAATTTCTCAACAGAGGACGTTGATCAAGTCAATGAATGCATGAGGAAGTGCTCTAAATCACTAGTAATCAGAGAAATGCAAATGAGAACTACTTTAAGATTTCACCTTACGCCAGTCAGATTGGCAAAAATGAAGAACATAATCAATAACAAATGCTGGAGGGGTTGTGGAGAGATAGATACACTAGCACACTGTTGGTGGAACTACAGACTGGTACAGCCCCTCTGGAAAGCAGTGGGGAGAATCCTCAAAAAACTAGGGGTGAACCCACCATATGAAGCAGCTATTCCTCTACTGAGTATGTTTCCAGGGGACTTAGAATCAGCACATTACAGTGACACAGCAAAATCTATGTTCACTGAAGCTCCATTTACATTAGCTAAATTACGGAAACAACTCAGATGCCCCTCAATGGATAAATGGATCCAAAAACTGTGGTACATATATACCATGGAGTTCTACTCAGCAAAATTAGAAACAATGATACTGCAGCCTTTGAAGGTAAATGGATGGTTATGGAAGAAATCATGCTGAGTGAAGTCAGCATAACCCAGAGAACCAAGGGTTGAATGTCTTCACTCATCTGTGGAAGCTGGAGCTAAACCCTGACCATTGAGAAAGGTGGTCAACTCTCATGTAGTAAACTTTGAAAAGGTGTAGTGACATACAACCTAAAGCATTCATAGAGATATATTGGGAAGGAGGGGTTAGGGGAGGAAGGACAAAGGTGGGTAATTAGAGGGGGCTTTATGGGGTAAATATAATTTTCAGAATATAAATATATTGTTTTGTTGGAAGCATGTTTGATTGTTCAATAATTAAATTTCTATTTCTGGGAAAAAAAAAAGGTTGCTCCATAGTCCCAAGGTGACCGAAACTACTATTACGCAGAGATTTCCCAGAAAACATCTGCAGTGTTTGCTTCATTCCTATTTTTACCCACTCTGAACTTTTAACCCTCAAATTGGGGAGAGTCTTCCCCATTCAATGGCCTAAGAAAATCAATCATCACGCTTTTTATTTTTATTTTTCTTTAAGAAAGAAGGACAGTGAGAGAGAGAAAAAAAATCAATTTTGTTTAGTTTTTCATGTGCCTTTCGTTGCTCCAACACTTTGTTGGGTACGTGGAGGGGTTTGAACTTGCGTCCTCGGGCATGCTAGGCAAGTGCCGTAATCGCTGAGCCACCGCTCAATCCCCCAATCATCACTCTTATTGCAACTCCCTCACATTTCAGTTCTGAACAGCACTAAGCAGGCAGAGATTTTATTCTGTTTGGCTCACCGCTGTATCAACAGCCTAGAACTCTGCCTGGCATAGAGCAGGAACTCCACAGGAATTTTGTAAGCAAATGCAGTATCATTAATTATAGTCTAATTTTTTTAAAGAGAGAATCAACTTTATTTAGATTTTCATGTGGCTTTTGTTGCTGGGACACTTCATTGCAGACGTGGTCCTGGGGTTTGAACCTGTGTACTTGCACATGACAGGAAAGTGCTATAACCACTGAGCCACTGCCTCAGCCCCTATAGTCTAATACCAATAATAATTATCATTGTATTAATTAGTGACAAATACTCTGTGATCACGATTAGGTCTTTCCATTATTCATGTGAACCCAAAGGTTTTATAAAACAGTTTGAAATCTTGCAAATCCTGAAGCCTAAATGGCAGGCTGAGCATGGCAGCTCACCAACCCAGCAAGTGCCCTTGTGCTTCTCTGCCCACTGCCCTTTGAATGGCCAGCATGAGACTGGTGGTGAGCTGTCTGGGGCATTTATGAAGAATGGTCAACACTTATGGGCATGTATTCATTTTACCCTGCATCTGCCTAATCCTGCCCCTCCACATACTGGATTTAAGAGTCTGACCCTATTCGTGTGTTCTGGCATGATGTGTCTCCAAAACACTTCATCAGCCAGCCGCGTGGACTCCAAAAATGAATGTCTGCACTAAACAGCACCTGTCCTGCTAAGAAAGAAAGCAGCATTCTCTGTATTTACCAGTGATAATTGCAGATGCATTCAAACTCTTTGGGTGGAAATAATATCTAATTTAGGATAGACTGAATTGCAGTACCACGTAAACCAAACACATACAGTGATCTATATACAAAGGAGCTTTATTTCTCACCCAAAATTTGTCCTGTTGGGAAGGCTGCTCTGCTCTGTGCTCTGCAAAATCAGAGATTGTATCGTCTTCTATTTATGGCTTTCAAGGTTACCCTCCATGAAGTTTCTATTCCAATCATATAGAAGAGGCCATGAATGGTTTTGAGTGGTATATTCCTAACCATTCCTGGAAATGCCTCAGTTCTGCTCACCTTCTATTTGATGGAAACTCAGTTACTGCACCTGACAACAAAGGAATTGCCATTCCCGACAGTTGCCATAATATCAAGAATGTCCAGTCATTATGTTCACTAAGAAGAAACAGATTGGGAAGCCATGAAAATTCACTGTTCAAGTCTCTTTCAACATAGAACATAATATACCATTGTCCCCAGCTTCTGTCCCTCTGTCCACCCCTGCATTTGTACCAAAGCAACACTTCACATAGGCTCCTGCCTGACAATGCCAGTATGCTAAGACAGGCCTATCTCTGTTGGACACAATGGTCTTCCCTCAAAGGACTTCGATTTGAATATTCCCCTTTGCCGTGGCTGAACTTCCCAAGAACTGCACTTCATTCTAAATTCTGCCTGCCCAATCCTCTCTTTTCTTCGTTTTAATACTATGGTTTTTACTATCCACCTCCTGTGGTTTCTTCTGCTTTATCCTCTACAGGCTTCTCCTGTGTAAATCTCTTGCATATCTACTCTCTAATCTTGATGTTTGCTTCTCAAAAATCTCTAACACAAAAGTCCTGTGGTGTATCTAATAGCCTCAGGCCATCTGTGCTCTTCTGATCAAACTTTGTACCTTTTCTGTATATCTGGGACAAACTAAACCCTCCCTCCTCAAGACAGATTATCTAAAATTCCACTGAGTTAAAATCCTCCAGCTAAAATCCAGAACATCATAGAGAGGCGTAGGCTTCTCCATCAGAGCCCAGTGTGGAACCTCATTATGCTATTACCTAAAAACTCAAAAGGTGGGTTAACTTAGCAGCCATTCCCATATGCACATCGAATGTTGGACCAGGAATTATATATCTACACCATACTTTATTAATGGAAAGGCGTAAAGATATCAGTTGCTGTAAGTAAAACAAACAACCAAGGAATTCTTGGGGAAAGGTATAAAAACACACAACCTTATCAGAGAGAAATCCATGACCAGTCTCTGGACTTTCTTGGTTCATTGTTCACCTTGGTCCCTCTTCTGCCCTCCAGGAAGTTCTTCCCATTTTATCCTCTCCTGGGATAACAGAGCTCTCCCAGCTTACTTATGATGGGAAAACTTTGGAAGCCTAAGAGTTGTTTTATAGTTATCAGCTACTCCAGGCAGGCCTCATGGTTTCTTTGAAAATTCAGTCTCCTCAAACACTTTGCCTAGCTTTGTTGTATATGCTTCTTTTCAGTTCCATGCACCAGTTGCTACTCTAAAAAGTTGAGTTATTCTTTTGTTTTTATTACTTTTTATACATGGTTTTTAATTCTTATTTCCTTCTATAGAATTTAATGAGAACTGAGATGAAAATACTGAAATAAATAAGATTGAATAAGAAGGTAGCACTGATAATCTTATTTTTCTTTTTAATTGAAATTTAAATTTTTATTTGATCTATTTATTTATGGTACTGGGGTTTGAACACAGGGGCACTCAACCACTTAGCTACACCTCCAATCCTATTTATTTATTTATTTATCTATTTATTTTATAAAGAGAAAGCTGCAGAGAAAGAAAGAGAACAATGAGAGAATCAACTCCATTGACTTTTTCATCTGGCCTTTGTTTCTCCAACACTTAGCTGTATATGTGGTGCTGGAGTTGGAACTCAGGTCCTTGCGCATGCCAGGCAAGTGATCCAACCACTTAGCCACTGCTCCAGCTCCCCACACCTTTTATTTTTTGTTTTAAGACATTATTTCTCTAAATTGCCAAGACTGGCCTTGAACTTGAGACTCCCCTGCCTCCGCTTCCAAGTTGCTGAGATTATATGTATGTGCCACTGAGCCTGTCTTAATCATCTTATTTTTGAATAAAGAGTTCCATTGTTCAAGTGAGAAGTTTTAGTGGACATTTCTTTCTTCTTTCTTTTTAAGAGAGGCAGAGAGAAGTAACCAATTTTATTTTTTTTTCATCTGCTCTTTTTTTCTCTGACACCTAGTTCTGTACGTGGTGCTGAGTCCTTGTGCATGCCAGGCAAGTGCTCCAACTGCTGAGCCACCACTCCAGTCCTAGTGGATATTTCTTAATAAAGCATTTTTTTAACAGTTTACAGCCCAAAAGGACAATATTTCTAATGTCAAAGAATCCTAAAGATTTGGACTCTCGTATTCCTTCTTATCTCTTCTCTGAAACTGGACAACAACTCAAGTTCTTTCTTGAGTTCTTCCATTTGTGGTATACTGTCAAATGCAGCCAGTAATAGCCAATCTGGCTTTTCCCCAATATCCTCTGACTAATAACCCTCCTCCCTACCAAAGGACAGCTTGCAGAAAAAGACTAATGAGACTTGGAAGATGAATATACCATATTCCTTGCCCAAGGAGTGTTTCTACAACGTCCCAAGATGCTCTACAGATTTAGACTGCACTTGCCCATAATCATAATTTGGTTGATAACATGATGTTATTGGCTTCCTTTCCTTATGGTTTCATTTCCCTATGCCCCTAAAAAGCTTGCTTCCTGAGAGCAGTTCCCACAAAAACTGCTTGCATTCCAATCTTAGTCTTTGGGACTGCTTTCAGAAGAACCCAAATTAAGCATCACTGGTCCTTTATTGTCTATCTAGAACAGTGCCTGGCACAAAGAATACAAGCAAGAAACCTTAGTGGATTGGATTGCCAAGCTCATCCTAAATATGAAACTTTATCCTTAGCAAGTATTTCTTTTTTACATCAATGAGAATGGAAAGATTGGTATTAGGCTCTGTGTCTTCTCATTTCCTTGTAACAGTGATTTGCAACTTGTAGCAGCAAGCTGCAAGCTGCCATCAAGAAAAACATAAAAGCATGCACAGTAACTTTATAAGGTACAAGTAATCCATAGACCCATTAGTCTCAAAAATTCCCACAAATCTAGATTATTAGCTCCAGGGCTATGTCAAGGCAAATAAATATGGAAGACCACATTCTTTAGCATGCCTTCTTCCTAAACTCTATCTGAAGAATTAGCTTGAAACTTTATACATATGAAATTTATGCATAACTTACCATATGTTCAAAGTAATAGTAATAGTCATCAGTGTAGACTCTAGAGCTAAAGAGCTTGGTAATCTTGGACATCTTTTAACCTCTCTTTGCCTGTTTTTCCTTACCTACAAATAGAGCAATTACTATGTATGTTGCACAGTTAATGAAAGAATTAAAAGAATTAGAGCATATGGAGCACTTAGAAGAGTGGGTGACTCTTATCAACCACTGTATAACCTTATCTGTTGCTCTGACACTATGTTCTAGAATCCTAAGGGATTTTTTTGAAAGATGTTGATAGTTGTTGGTGAGGTTCTAGTTCTCTTCCCCCAACTTCAACCAAAGAACTTCTAATTTTATCTGTTTATTTCCTGACTTCTTTGTAGATACAAACTTCTTTGTAGACATAGATCAAAGTTTTAAGATTTGTCTCAGCTGCAAAGAGCTACTTGGACCAAAGATAGTTTATCCAATGACTATTAAGAGCAGAAGCACAGAATCCCAGCCATTTCATTGACTGCTAGACAATTTTGTAGGCTGTGTGTTCTGCTGAGTTCCTAGTGGATTTGGATAAGGCTTTTTCTGGCCTACATCACCACTGAATTTCTTCTCCCAAGTCTGGCTTCCTCCCACCTCTACCTTTTGTAGATATTGTTAAACTTGGATTAATAATCTTGAAAAACCTCCTCTCAGTGGTCAGTGTGTGCTTCTGGAAAACCTGACCTGCAACAATGTCTACATAAGATTCTTAAACACTAACCAACAAAAAAAGGAAACCATAGCTTCTGTATAGTTCATCCCATAATTACCTTTAGTTGCTTTTATGAATTTACAATTTATGCAATAGATTATAAATTTCTCAAAGGCATGAACTTGAGTATATAGATG
>PVKS010011078.1:17723-57900 GCA_004027875.1 Aplodontia rufa
CTTTCAGAGATGGAATTTGCAGGACTTTTGCCATCTTGCCTGTCTTTCCTGGGATACATTCTAATTACTCAAAGTCTATCAGAACTGTAGCAGACAAATCTTAATCTTTACTAGGGTGATCAGTGTCCTTGTTTTGGATACTGTATTTGTATTACCACTGGCATTGAGTCTTTAGCCTCCTTATTATATTACATGGTCCACCAGAAAGGTTTTCCTGCCAGATCCTCATAATTTGACTTCTCTCCAGTTTAATTAAACCTTTACAATCTAAAGAATCCTCTCCTAGCCCATCCCAGCCCATCCCCTTAGCAAGGACAGAATTTCCCCATTAATAACATGGAAAATTTTCCCTTCTGGTCTTTTTAAAATCCACTATTAAGTCGAATCTTACTCAGATGTTGAGTGACACTGTTCCACTGACTGAATACTGGCTCTATGTGTGTGCTTTATAGGTACTCTGGGATCACTGTATATAAAATATAATCTATGAAATAGAATTTTATTTTTATAAGGGTAAATTGATTTACAGAAGAGAGAACTCCCCCTTCTGGAAATTCACAGCAGGAATGCTATTGTTATTGTTTGTGAATTTTGTTGTTTAGTCTAGTTTTATATTTTGTTTATACTGGGCTGAGTCTATACACCTTCACAGTTCCTAGGGTCCAGCTTCTTCCATAATTACCTCAGAAATTGTCCTGTGGGAAACTCAGCACAAGAAATTTTGCAAGCTTTTAGAAAAATCAGAATGTTATAGAGCAGTATGGTCTACTGCTGGGTAATGCCAGTAATTAATTTTTCAATTACTAACACAGATATAACAAAAACTGTGGTGGTTTATTGGCTGCACAAATTTGATTATTGTTCTTATTACTTTTGAAAAACTGATTTTTCCAGAGGTCTAATGTACAATATAAGAGTCACAAGTAGCTAGAGATCAGTAAGAGATAGCATTGAACTGAAGTTTCATGAAAGTCCATCTCTCACTACAGCAAGCTTTATGTCCTCTTATTTTATTTGATAATCCTGGAAAGGAACATAGATCCCAGCATCAATATTTTACAAAGCAAACTTTGCTTATGGTTCGGAAATTTAAAAAATGGAAGCCATTTTGAGGAATTTCATTGCAAAAATCTTGCCTCTAGAACACAGAGCACTAGATTCCTGGAAAGCAGTGACTATGTCACCCTTCTCTTGGTAACCCCAGCACCTCGAACCATCTTTATAATGAGTAGGCCTTAAAGAGATGCTGCAGATCTAGTGAATAATGAATATTAATCAGTGCCAACTGTGAAAGTGAGCATCTCATGACAATCACAGGCAGTATATGGAAAAGACAGCAGGAGTAAGGCAGAGAAATGATCAGAAAGTTTCAAAGCACATAGAATTGGAAGGTTGTGAGCCCAGAAGAGGAGATGTAGCAGGAGGACATAAAGTCACCAAGGACCACAATCTAGGACAGGAACAGAGGCAACCAGGAACACAAGCAGGAAGAGAGCCAGCACACTGCCAGGAATCTGTACCAGGAAAGAGGTGTGCATGGTGTGTGGGAACAACATGCAAAGACAGCTTGCAGCGCTCGGGCATGGCATATGTAGCTTGTTAATTTGGGGGTTTAAAAATTATAGTTGACATATAAAATTAATAAAGGTAATGAAAAATTAAAACGAAGAACAAGGAATGGGATGCAAGGAAGTCTTTAACTACATGTGTTTAATGATAATAACAATTTATTATAAAATGCTTAGAGCTATAGTCATGCTCATGGGATGAATGATTTTCATGAAATAAAAGCAGCTGTGGGGAAATCACAAAGTGTAACTGTATCAATAAAACCAATAAAATTGAAGGAAGTACCTTGAATTGTCATTCAAATAGACAATACATACTCTGTTATCTTTTGTGCTCAGTCTGAGCCATATATGACTCAATTGAAACATAATTATAAAAAGAAGGATAATTTTGTAAACATTCAGCATCAACCAACATGACCTACTAAAGGAATTATTTTTAATGCATTGGTATGTCTTGATAAGTCTGTACATTCAAAAGAATTGTAATGTATCTTCTGTGTTGCAATTTGCTAAAGCATAAGAATATAAAATGCCTTATAGATGAGGTGAAAGATCTCAGGTTTTATATGAGAGCATCTATACTCCAACTAATGGAAATGGATCAGTGTTTTGAGAAGTAACAACATATAATGCTATAGGTCAAAGACACAAGGTAAATCTCATACTAAAGTTTGATAAAACCAAGCGTCTTATTATATAATGTTACAATATTGCTAGAGGTTCTCTGTTTAAAAAATAGTTATCCAGGATGTGCAAGATAGATATGTGTTGCTTTTCTTTAAGAATATGTGTATCTATTATCTCTAAATTGTATACATTTTGCTACATTTGAATTTAGGTTTGGTTTTAGTTTTTATATAATTACGATTTTTTAAAAAATTTGAGTGCAGTATCCTTTGTGGAAAAGCACACTCCCCTCAGTTATTATATAACATAATATGTGATGCGATTAATAATACCCTTCACATTTACATGGAGTCTTTTTTTTTTTTTAGATAACTGTCTTCTTACATTTTATTTCTTTCCTCACAGTGATTTCATGAGATAAGCAGATTAGGTATAATGATCACCATATCAGAGATAAAGAAATTGAGACATTCAGAAGTTAAATATCTTGATTAAGGTCACACAATTATTCGGTTTTCCATTTCTCTGAGTTATATTTCTTTGAAATCTCTCTGAGAACCTCCCCCCTCTTTCCCATTTATAGATGTCCCTGTCACAAAGAACTGGTTAGAGCAGTTACACTGTTTATATCTGAGCCAATGAAAGCAGATGATCAGTCTACTAGAGACAAATAATAATTCCACCTACTGAACTTGCGTCTCTTAAGGCCCAAGCAGCACACTTTTCTCATTTCCTAAGCTGACATAAGTATTCACCTCTGGCCATAAAGATCACAATTACTCCTTCAAAAATTATTCCCTTGTAATAGAAATCAAGCAAACATTATTTGAAGAATAAACACAGATGTTTTATTATAAGAAATAATATTTTCTTAGAATAAATAAGAAAAACGTACATAGTGGAATTCTAATGGAAGAACTTCAGCTTTTTCTGATGAGTCTGTTTCTAATGCATTATATAGATTTTAGGAATATAAGAGGTGGCATGTCCTCCAGGACAAAAGACCACATACCATTCCAGTAATCCTGATCATTTAGCACCATAAATACTCTCTGTTTCTGAAGGTTCCAGCTCATGAATTTTTCAATATCACTCTTTTTCATAATAGTTTTGATTTTTCTTTGACTCTCCATTATGCCATTAATATAATCCCACAGAGGCCTTTTCAAGTAGAATGAGAGCAGCACTTAATTACTGGAATTAGAAATGACAAACATCACAGTTTTATCTAGTTGATCTCCTCTAAGTGGTTCTCCGTGTAAATTTGAATAATCTTGAATCCGTGACATTTAACTTTACACAAAGACTTCTAAAATTATTTTTAAATATACTCTTACTTTCAATTTCTCCTAGAAAAATAGCATTTTTTTCTTTGTTAATGTAGTCCAATGAGTAATATGATAACAATAGTAGCCATGGTGCAAATGCTAGTCTCTATATAACAAATGCTCTTTTTTCCTACCTTAAAATTATTTCCAATTCATTAATATCAATAACAATTCCAAATGAACAAGTATATAATGGTGGTTCGGGTTCTTGGGTTGTAAGTTATGGAAAGCAACCATGGCTTATGCAAGCAAGAAAACTTGTTGGAAGAACACATAGCCCCAAGTGTTAATGGAAAATAAAGCCAGTGTGAGAAAAGACAGGGGCAAGGTATACTCTGAAAGGCTGAGTATCAGGAACTCCTCAACCACCGCATTACAGATTTCCAGGGGAATCAATGAACAAAGGTCGTTTTCTCTATCTATTCATTCAAGACTCAAAGCACCAACAATGAGAATCTCTTGGTCAAGACTGAGTTTCAGATTTCAATGGATGTTTAATTTTAGGTGTTGATTTAACCAGATGAAGGCATACCTAGATATTTTAAAAAACATTATTTCCAGTCATATCCATGAGGGTATTTCTAGAAATTGATATGTGGTGAACTGAGCACCCAAGATCTGCCCTCATTGTAGGGGCAGCATCCAGACAAGAGGTGCCCAGACAAAACAAAAGAAAGGAAAGGAGATTTAATTCTCCCTCTTCCTAGAACTGGGACATCCTGCTTCTCCTGTCCTTGGACACCAGAACTCCATATTATTTGTATTCAGGAATTGCAATTGCACACTGTCGCTCAGGCCTTACTTAGTCTTAGCCTGGGAGTTAGATACATCATTGCCTTCCCAGTTCCAAGGCCTCTCAAATTGGACTGAGCCAGGCTACCGGCCTGGCCATTTGACCAGCTTGCACATGGTCTATTGTGGACCTTTTCAGCCTCTATGGTCCTGAGAGTCAAATTTTCTAATAAATCCCCTTCTTTCTGTTTAACATTTGTCTATCTATCCATCTATTATCTATCTATCATCTATCTATCATGTACCTATCTATTCATCCACCCTATTAGTTCCATCTCTATGGAAAAGACTAATATATATACCATACCTCAATTAGTAAGTTAGAATATTTTGATTTTCAGTCTAATTAACACTGTATAAGTTGGAAAAGAGAAAATTCTCCTAAATAAAAGCAAGATGCTATTTATCAAAGGCAGAGGCAACTTGGCAGCAAAATAACAACAGCAAAAATACACATGTCTAGGACCATAAATCATAATTCCCCACTCTTTTAAGAAAGAATACATCAGATGCTAATTAAAATGCTAAAAGAATATAAGTTTTCTTTGTTCGATGGCCATATTTCTGGAACTCAGATACTACAGCCACTCTATTTACTTGCTAAACATCTGCTGCTTTTAAATTTCCAGCAGTCATCAACACTCAAATCTTTATTTAAATCATTATCCTTAAGATATCTAGCACTTCCTTTTTAGTGAACATCAATGACCTTTCCTTTCTTTCTGATAGACTCCTGCTTTCTGAAGTATCCAATTCTAATGACCATAGTATACGTTATTTCTTTAACAAATGAAAGAAATTTTGTAAAGTTTTTCTGTAGAGTCACTTCATAGTTTGGGGAATTAATTAAAGCTTGCTAAACCCTTGGGGGCTTCACAATTAAAGGACATAAACAGGAATAAAAGATATACTATTATATACCATGGGATCACAAAATAAACATTTTTCTATATACAAGGAGGAAAATCTCACTGGATAAAGAAGAATGGAGAGTGGTACCAAAAGAGAAAACGATGCAGGCAGAAGAACTGAAGCATAGTAGAGCAGGAAACCATGTAAGCTTCAAATTCAGAGAGAAGGGGGCTAAATTTGTGTAGATACACAGGGACTTGATGTTAAAGACATTCATATGAACTATGAAGAAATTTAAACATTAGGCTTTAGCAATGGAGAACCAGTGAAAAGTGTTAAGATAAACGAATAAGACTTGTGTTGCAGGATGATTAATATGGTGCTAAAGTAAAGAAGAATGCTAAACTATTCAGCATTTTTGCAATAATCCAGCCCCCTCGCCCAAATTCAGATTAAAGCAATTGTATTACTTTCTGGTGCCTCCTAAGATAAATTACCACCTATTTGATTGCATAAAATTAAAAGAAATTTATTCTCCTAGTTCTGGAGGCCACAGGTCTGAAATCAAGGTACTGGCAGGACACGCAGACTCTGAAGAAACCTGTTGCTTGCCTCTTCTGGCCTCTGCTAGCTGCTGGTGCACCCTGGCTATGGACACAGCACTCCAATTTCTTCCATCATCTTCCCACGACCATCTTCTCTTCTGTCTGTCGAATTTCCCTGTGTGTCTCTTGTAAGAACAGCTGGATCACTGAACTTAGGGTCAAACAGGATAAATCCATATGATCTCTTTTTCTGAAGATCCTTAACTTAATTACATTTGAAAGTATCCTTTTTTTCTAAATAAGGAGATATTCACAGATACTAAGAATTAGAAGATGGACATAGCTTTTAGGCGGCTTCGGTTCAACTCACTACAGCTCTGCAGATAAAGAGTCTGTGAAAAATAGCAGGTTTGATGGGGACTGATAAAACGGTTTGATGGGGACTGATAAAACCTGTTGGCTCCTAAATGTTCAGGGGAATAGTCCCAGAAGGGTGGCTTAAAAGAGATGAAAAAGTTAAGAATGGCTCTTGGGTTTCTGCATTAAGGCAAGCAGGATAAATTGCATTTGTCTATGAGTGTCCTTTTTCATCTTCTTAACCTGCCAAACTCTAATTTGGAAGTGATGTTTTTGTATCCTGATATTATTACTTATTTCCTAAGACTCATACAGCTAGGGTTACCCTTATGGCCTGATTCTGTAAACAGGGCTCTTCTGGATGGGATTTAAGGATGCTTTTAAAAGAGATCCAACTTAACAGACATGCTGTCTTTTCACATTTGCCCTTCACATTCACCTTCTACCTTCCTCTTGGCAGAAACAGGATGCAAACAAGTCTTCAAATAAAATGGCATCTTGTGACCATAAGGCTCAGTGCCAAATGCTGAGGATTTGGAAAGGGGTCTTTACAGTAGAACAAGGAGATAGAAGGAGACAGAGTTCCTCCTGGTGACATTGTAGCAATGGCACTCTAGACTATGTATTATGTGAGAGAAAAAGAAATTAAACAGAACCCCATATTGTTAATATACTGCTTAACATACTGTTTTCACATGCTGTTAGATTTTCTGTTGCTTACAATTAAACAGAGGCTGAGAAATACAGAGGATCTTATATTTGTTTTATCTTTTGTCAAGAGAAAAAAAAAATACAAGGGAATGAAATATAATAGGTTTAGATTCTGTCCTGTTCAAGTTAAAATCCTGTGTCTTAAGGGCTTGAAAATGCATTGTGGAATTGAGACAGTGTCAGAAATAGACTTACAAATTTAGAGGTATAAGTATAGCAATGGTATAGGTAAGATCATGCAGAAAAGTTGTGCTTAGAGATATAAAGAGGAAGAAAACAGAAAGGAACAGGAACAAAAAAAGAGGGGCTCACAAAGCAAGACAAGGAAGTGAAATGAGGCACAGCGAAAACAAGGAAAGAGTGATGTCATAAAAGCAAAACAGGGAATTCATTCCTAAATGTGCCCCTTCTTTTCAAAGCTCTTAATCTTTAACACCTTTCACTGATATTTATTGAATGCCTACCATGTGTGTATGTTTATTCTTCACAATCTGCTATTGTCTACAAATTTTCATTTATCTCTTTAATACTTCACTCACTATTATGGATTAATTATATTTTGCTAATAATTCACAATTTTACAATATTAATCATGACCTTTCCTTAATTACCTATAAATCTTTCATTTCTTCTGATGCAGAGATTCTGAAACTTTCATAAACCTATTGGTCCTGAGAACAAGTTTTACCATCCTTCACTTATTTTTCAATATTTCTGCTCAATTTATGTTTAATTCAGCATCATAAAGGTAGACATATTACTAGAAACAACAAATGCACAATACAGAAATTTCCTTTTTAAAGAATAGAAGAATCTGTTTAAATGGGTTCATGTCCATGTTTGACTCTTATCTCATGTAGAAAATACTCAGAATAGTAGAAAATACCCTTTCTTATGAAAAGATTACAATGACTTTGAATATTTAATATTCTCCTGAAATTTTTCTGTACATCCAAAGCAAAAGCATCAGCCATAGATTTCTCTTCACTATGTTTTTAGCTAAATTAAAAGTAAAGACTAAATTAGAGCCTCTGTGAGTTCGTTTTGTTTGCTGAAAGATATGTATTAAGGAAAAACTCATTCTACAACCTGTTCTTGTAAAAATTTTTTCTATTAAGGAATTGAGTTATTGTACAATCACAAATGCATATAAAGTGCATTATGCAAAATGATACGCATAAACTCCCTAGTTCCCTCCTTATTCTCGTTCCTCTCCCCTACCCTAGATACCCCTTCCCCATTTCCTCTCACTACAATCTATGATTGCCCTAGATTATGTGTTGCTATGCCTTTGCTGAGTCTAATATATAAGGTTGACTACCTTTCACAACGCCTGGCTTTAGCTCCAGCCTCCACAAATGCGTGAAAACATTTTACCATTGACTCTGGGTTTGGCTGAGTTTACTCAGTATGACTTCTTCCATCGCCATCCATTTACCTTCAAAGGCTGCAATTTCGTTGTTTCTCATTGCTGAGTAGAACTCCATGGTATGTGTGTGTGTGTATATATATATATATATATATATATATATATATATATATATATCACAGTTTTTGGATCCATTCATCCAGTGAGGGGCTTCTAACTTGGTTCCATAATTTAGCTATTCTATACTGAGCTGTCATGAACATAAATTATGCTGTGTTGTATAATGTGCTGATTCTAACACCTCTATAAAATTATTTTTAGCAACTAAAATTTCTGTTGGTATTGTTGCAGAAGAAATTACTCAAAAACTAGTAATTTAAGACAGGCATTTCAACATCCCCACGGGATACTAGCCAGGAATTCAGACAGGGATTAGCCAGACACTTCTCACTTGAGGTCCCTCCTGTGGTGGCTGTCAGGTGCTGGTTGGAGATGGAGTCATAGGCACATCCAGATGGCTCACTTGCATGGCTGGCAGTTGTTGCCGGTCACTGTGCCCACAGGTGACCCATCAGCAAGGTAGTCTCTAGGAAGTTAAGCTTCTTACAGGACAGCTGGCTTTCCCCAGAGTGAACATCCCAAGAAAAGCAGGCAAGAAGAGTTGCATGACCTTTCCCGATCTCACCTTGCAAGCCATCCTGCATGACTTTCTTAGCAGTCCTACAAAGGCCTATGATAAATATTTTTATGTTTATTAAAAATATTTTAAGTAAATCCATGACAAATGTTCAAGGAGTTAATTTTTGCCTACTTAAAAAATCACCAAGATCAATCTAGATTTAAGGGAAGAGACACTGACCTCCTCACATTTTGATTTTAAAATGCCCAAGAGTTTATATCATTAGAAAATACATTTGTTTTAGCTTTCTTAATGAGAAACATTCCAAGTTTCTACAACCAATATATACTATGAGTTATTTACCATCATCCTTTATATGATTATGTTTATGGAGAGCACAATAACTTTCATTAGTATTATATAGACTTATAAGGATAAATCTCTTACAACAAAGAAACAATATAGCCTTTTGGGTTTTGCCTTTCTACCCTTTGCCCTTGAACCATATTTTTACAAATCATTAGGGTTAAAGCTTCAATTTAGTAAAGCAAGAGGCTACCTCTGGGGAGGAAAAACTTAAAAAGTAGTGAAGGTCTTGTTCTTTCAAGCTGTGAACAGCAATTACTTTAAGTCTTGTCTCTGCAGGAAGTGAAAAACAAACATGCCTTCCTGGAGTAAAGGGGAAGGAGGAAAGTGAGACCTCATATTTGCATGGGGGCGGGGAGTTAAAAGAACTTTCCTCCAGTCTGGATTAATCTTTCACAATTCTCCTTTAAGGTAAGTGGAGAAAAAAATTTAAGTATGCAAAAAATTAGTTCATTCAACATTTGCCATGGATTTACTTTAAATCATTATAACTAGTGGCTTCAGATTTTCAACTTGAAAATATTTTTGAGAAGTTAAAGAGAATATCAAAGTTTTAGAAAAATATATTTAGGGAAATTTTCTATTACTTTTATCAAAATAACACAAGCAGTTTAGAACTAGATATTGTCTTATTAATAAATCTGTACCAATAACTAATTTTAGCTTCTTTTTATAAAATTTAGATCATCCCTTGTCCACATAATTATAGTCCACAGTATCCTTCATGTTTACAAAGTTAACTAATAAAAAAATATCAATCATAAGCTTATTCCCTTTAAAGCCCATGTTAGCTCGTATTTGAAAGGTTCATATTTCTGTCTTGCTTTGCCACAACAACCATAATGGAAATGCATTCAATTTATAAAGCACTCCAGATGTGTGTCTGTCAAGGATTACATCTATGCTTCTGGAAGCTGCCAGTAGGTGTAGGCACTGTTGTTTATTAATGTAGCTAGGAACAATAAGTGGATTTTATTTCTAGCAGATACAAATGGTTCCAGTTTTCTGTTCTTCAAAGGAGTCATCATACTGAAAAAAGCTTCTTAAGATAATAAATCAACCAGGTCAGGTTGAAAAGCCAACATCCAGAAGAAAGTAAAGAAAAAGTAAGAGACAGCCTTGGTCTCTGGCATCTTTGAATAAACAAAACAATGCCTGTCTACTTTTGAATTTCCTGTGTGTCAGATAAAGAAATATCCATTTTGTATAGAAACTTAGGTGATGTTCTGTTATATGAAGCAGAAAGTATCTAAATGAAACTGTTTTAGGCACACACCAGAGCAAAACAATTTTATTTACTTGTCTGGAAAGAGACCATTTGATATTGGACCTATTCATGTTATCTGCTCCTGAAGGATTACTCTACTAAGGTCAACTACATTTCTGCATAGGCTGAGGATATTAGAAAAGAGCTATTGACGCCAATTAATGTAGGAGGGGACTTTAAGGGTCAGAGCCATATTGAGGTAAAGACAAAGCACCAGGTCAAAAGAAGGTGGTCATTCCAATTGCCTTTGAAATTTTCTTTATTTTACAAAGGCCTGAGGTTCAGGAGTATGCAATTAGCCCAGAATCATAATGTAAACACAGAATGGTAATCAAGATAAAATTGTAAGGGAGATGTTACTACTTTTTTCATGTCCCCTACAAATGTGATTCCATATCTGAGAAGCTGCCTTTTATTTTGCTTTTAGCTTGATAACACTCATCGCATGAATCTGCAAATATCCATGGGGGAAAGCACACAGCATTTACTAACTTCTGCATAGTTTTCTGCATATGAAGTTGTGCTTTAGCAAATTATTGCATTCATTCATTCATCATTCATCCTTAAAGCACCCCTTGATCACTCTTTCAACATCAAGCTTTGAGCAGGCATCTACTGTCATTCTCATGAATGCAATCCCTTATTATAGAATCTATCCATACTCAGGTATAAAATTTATAAACACAGAGGAAGAAAGATTCTTCTGAGGAGTTAGGAAGGTTCCCCAGCAGACACTTGAACAGAGCTTCCGAAAAGAGCTACTGGGTAGAAAGGGAAAGACATGAAGAGGAAAGTGTACGCAGCAAAACTCTAATGCATGAGGACACTACACATCACAGCTGCAAGACAAACGAGATGGTGCGTATCCAGGAGACAGAGCCTTGAACTGTAGGGAAGGGCTAGGATAACACATTGATGATTTTAAACTTTATTTATATTGAATTTAAATTTTATTTTGAATTAGTATAGTCATAGAAAAAATACATGATGACATTAGATAATATAATTTATATATTAGGAAAAAGTAGTCTTTGAAGAAAAATGGGGCATAATACACTTCTATATTCTCTTCAGTCTCCTAAGTATAGAAAAGCACCTCTAAAGTACCATTTTTGAAAGGAATTACCAAAATTGCTTTTCTCCCTTCATTTCTAAATTTGGCCTTTTGATTATCAAACAAAAGTCCATTCCAACTCAGACATTCCAGCTAGCCATTTCATAGCTGCTTCTTGCCACAGAATTTCTCTTCCTAGTATTAACTTTGTTTTCTTTCAAAAAAAAAAGGGGGGGGAAGAATGCATTTCCTAAAGAAGCAAACATTTATTTTCACATTTTTTTAGTCTTTTAAACGTTTTTAACAAATTGAACCTGTAAATAATAACACTGATCGGATATACAAGAGACTGGATTCTTTATTCACATTTTGATTACATTTAAAGCCTCATTGAGTTCATGATAATCTTGCATTTGCTAAATTACTTCAGACTATGAAAAGACCTTGTTACCAGAATTGTATTACACGCAAATGTCCTTTTCCTCTGACCTGTTTAAGTATAAACCTCTTATCCCTCTTAGTGCCCATACTGATGGAGCCTATTGGATGCAGCCCTGTCATCTCACATCTTCCCCATTTCATTTATTACAGGTACTCATCACAGAAAGACAAGCTCCTGTAGAAAGGAGCAATACTTCCATTTCTGCTTCATTTTTCCTCATTTGGTCTTCCTTAAATCCTAGAGATTTCTGTGTTTATGATAATAGGAATAGCATAAAGAGAAAAAAAAAGATTCCAAGGAGCAGGATGAATTTGCCATAAATGGGCAAATTTATATGAACAAAATCCTAGTGGGGATTCCTTCAGCTGTGTGTCATCTTCGTTTTCGTGGGAATTAGCATAACTTAGTGGATTATGTTCGGGTTGACTGACAGTCATTGTGTCTTCACTTAAATACCTCTGACAGATCGTCATAGCAGAGTGTGATATAATGGAAAGAACCCATCATCTAAGAGTCAGAAGGCCTTTGTTCCATCCCGGAACTGACACAAACTTTCTAAGAAAACTTAAGGCATGACTTCACCTCCCCATGCCCAAAGTGTATCTCATGAAATAAGAGTCCTCCAAAGAGGTTCACAGATGCAGTCCCTTCATCCTCTAAAACCCAATTACTCTTTGCTTGCACTTTGACATAGAGATGAAATTATTTTTACTCTGGTTTGTTTTTAATGTCATACTAACTTATTGTTTAAGTCAAAATCCATCACTAAGCCAATGAGACAGAGGTATAAGGTTTCATTTGAAACTTGCAAAAACACACACCTGATTTTTTCTAGAATCCACTATTCAGTGTTTAGTCATGCTTTGTGTAGATTATCACCACACATTCAGACAATATTATTCTCAGTAACATCACTGAATGACCAAGCAACAACATAGAAAAACAGGGGGAAAAACAACATAGAAAACAACACATGTGAACTAAGCAAGGTCTTTTATGTTCACCTCAGGTTGAGTTGGGGTTTTTTCTCCCCTATGTCTGTCTCAATTTGCCAAAAGTTCTAGAGCTTCATGCTCACAGATGATGAGACGGAAGTTACTATCCCCTGGGCATCTCCACAGAATAGAACTCTCTGTACTCCATCCCTCTGTGTAGCATGAGAGAAGTTCTAACTAACTCCAGGGACATCAGAGTTTCACCCAAACTTTCTGCACTTCCAAATTCTGATTAACTGGGTGAAAGGCTATTCTGTTTTCGTTCTTCTCAGAAGACTGAAGTTAAATAAAATATTAGTGAATATGATATACATGAAGTTAAAAAAAAAAAAGCACATTTCCACAGTGTCTTTACTGGATCAGCTTAGTTGTCATGGGCAAACATTAAACTGAGTTGACAACTAATTTACCAATAATGGTTATGGATGAAACGGAGTTAATGTTTTCTTTTTTAAATGGTGAGAGGCATTTTAGTCCCAAGAATATGCAATCATACTAGATCTGTTTTGAAATATATACGATGACCCTTGGTGTAATTGCTGTCATTATTTCAATACATTCCTTCCATTTCATTTCTCTTTCTTCTTTTATTTTTGTTCCTGTCTATATGTAAGGTGTGGGTGTATACATTAAAGACAATAGCATGTGTACTTTCATATATGTCCTTCTTATTTAAGACTACTGCTGCAAGCTTTCCCAGTACAGTCAGTATTGCATAACAACAGAGACATATTCTGAGAATGTGTTAGTTGGTGGTCTGTCACCATGTGGATGTCATAGATTGTTCTTACATACTACAGTGTCCTAGCCAATGTACTTTATGAAGCCACTGTTATATATGTGTGCAATCATTGACCAAGACAGGACAATATGACGCATAACTGCATTTTAAAATATTTACTCTAGCATAGTTTTAAATGTCTACCACACAGTCTACCATAAAAATATCACTGAATTTAAAGATCTTTCTCCTGTTACCAAGGCAAAATTGACATAATTAGGTTTCAAAAATGGTGTTTTTCCTATTATTAAGATAGAATATACTTTCAAAAATATAAAATGCAAAAGTATTAGAAGATTATTATGATATTTTAAATAGAACCAAAGAAATGTCCACAGTATAGTATAGCATATATAAATCACATGGTATGCTTTTGGGAGCTATTGAAATAAACTACATAAAGTGGTTAGTTTAATCAATCTAAATCTCTTACCAGAGCTCTCTGGAGGCTAGAAAACCTAGACTTAGGGGTTGGCAGGACACTTTTCCCTCTGAACACTGTAGAGAACACCCTTCCTTGTTCACTACAGCTCTTGGTGCTTGCTGACAGGCTGACAGATCCTTAGCATCCTAGCCTTATAGACACATCACTCCACTGTCTGCCTCTGCCACCTTATCATAGGACACTCACGCTAGATTAAGGATCCACACCAATATAAAGTGATCTTATCTGATGACATTCACAATGACCCTCTTTCCAAACAAGATCAAAATCTTAGATACAGAGTTCAGGACTTCAGCACACCTTTTTTGGGGGACACAGTTTAACCTATAATATCATGTAACCTATAAAATACCTTTTCTATTTCTGCATGTTCCCCAAATATGTTGCCTGTCTGAGAAGCCTTGCATCCTTTCTTCATATTTCCACACAACTTCTTCATGGGCCAAATCCATACACCTTCCTCCATGAACAATGACTGTTACCCTTACTTATGAAATGCCTGTGAAAATACACACACACTAAGTATAGGTCACTTATAGGAATTACATCTTCACCGTATGGAGGTATTTTCTTCTGAATTCCCACAGCCTTAGTTGTTATTATGATTCATATTTTCACATCTTGCTAGTTATTTTTATATGAGTCATAAAAATATGAGTCATAGATGAGTCATATATCTCATCTTGCAAATTAGATTGTAAGTTTTGCTTTAGCAGAGACAGCATTTATTTTCATATCTACCAATGCATATTTGAGTAAAATGTGTGATGATTAAATAAATGAATTAATACGAGAATAAATGGATGAAAGAAATTTCCCAAGCATGACTGCACCTGCAGTTCTTGCCTTCTGAAGGAATTATCTTTACTAAGAACTCTTTTGTCTCATTTAATTTTCAACTTATCCTTCATTCTTACTCACATTTAAAGAGGACTAGGAATCTTTTATCTTTAAAATATTTTACTTGACTCCATATTTAATTTCACATCTGCCTCATATATCTATCACTTTGTTCCTATACATAATCAATCAGTTCAAAATAGTAAAAACAAATTTTGATTTTCATATGTACCATTTATTCTTTAAAATGAAAGTTATTTTGCTAATATTTAAACAAACAAAAAGGTAATAGCTTTAGAAGTTAAGACTCTAAGTTAAACACCATTTTCAGCTTGCCTTGACTTGTTTTTCTCCAATGCATTATTTATTTATGTTTTTACTTTTAATGTCTTACAAATTCAGGACATTACCTGTCCTTGGTGTCATGTACCAAGAAAGTGAGACTGATACAATAAATATATGTTAAATTTATAAAATGAATAAACATTTCCCTACTAGAAGGTAAACCTTTTGAGGAAAGGGATTATATATTTATTCACAATAATATATCCAGTACCTGGTAAGTAGGAATACAGCAATAAATATCTGACTAAATGAACACATCTTTGGCAATATAAGATTTATAATATTGCTCAGTTAAAACTTTTGATATGAGTAGCAAATACCATGAAATATGAACTGATTTAGCCTTCCCTTCCAAAAGGAAAAGTGTATGAAAGAATACTTTCCTCAAGAAGAATATAAAAATCCCTCCTGGGCTGCAGCAGTGGATCAAGGATTAGAGCGCTTGCCTGGCATGTGTGAGGATAGAAGTTCAAACCCCAGCACCACGTATACAACTGGGTGTTGGAGAACCAGAAACTGATGAAAAATAAATAAAAATTGATTCTCTCTCATTCTCTCTTTTAAAAAAAAGTCCCTCCTGAATTTAAAATAAAAAAGAATGAAACTTTTTAGTCAGGAGAAAAAATTTGGTTTTCCATTTGTTTTTAAGATGTCTATAAGTTCTATTCTCCAAATGAGGAAGAAAAGTTTTATCACAACAGAGGCTTTCTAAAACATGGAACATGTCACTGTCTCTGGATAGATAAAGACTTAAATAATTAATAGAGTTAAAATGTTAAAAACAAAGCTGACTCCACATTTAGAGGCACATATAGACAAGCTCATCTTGTGGATGTGAAACTTTATCAATGATGGTCAGATCTCACGTGCAATAAGCTAACCTAGGTGTTTTCTGGGTTGCTTATCTTCATCTGTGCCCTGAGGTGTTGGTCACAGCTAGGATGCTATCCTTCAGGAATCCAATCTAGAATGATAAATGGTAGGAAATAAGACACAATAAATACCACAGAAAAATCAAGTCTACTAGCACTGCTGTCACAAGAAAATAACTGCAGGCTTCCTAATTGCTTTACAACTTCAGGGACACCTGCCAATTATAATTAAAGAATCAGAGACTAAATGTTCCATAAATCTTATTAAGGAACCATGAAAAACATAAGTCAGCAGGAAATATAAACTACAGTCTTTCCTAAGAGTTCAATGAAATCTCCCTGTCTGGGCCACTTAATATTATGTACAAACCATAAATCCATAACAAGCATATTACCTAGTGTAGAAGGCAATATCTCCTTGTCAACATATATTTTAATTCATAGTTCCAGGGATACTCTATATTATAGGATGAATTATTTTCAGATAAAAAGACCTGTTTTCTAATTTCATATTACTAGACCACCCAGATGGATTTCCTGTAAAACATTATTTGTAAAAAAATAAATAAATAAATAAAAAGAAAAAAAGAAAAGAGGAGGGACTTGGACCATCATATTGATATTTTGTTTATTACTTTTTTGCGATTGCTATGAGAAATATTTCCTAACCATACTTCTCTCTGTTAATATCAACTTTATCTGCTGCCAGACATTCCAAATATAAGTACACATGGTTGTGTTTAGCTGGATACAGGCCATTCCTCCACCTGCAGAACTCACTGCATTTCCATTCTAGGATATTTGAATTGAAGGTGATTTCAGGTGAATTAGCAGAGAGACATGCAGGAAACCCAGGATCAGGAAGTTGACAGATCTAACTGGCATCCTGGTTCTGCATAACCATGAAGAAACCTCTCTTGCACTAAGATTCTTCATATCCAAGGCCTTTTCATTTGTGACTCATCTGACTCAGCTTTTTACTGCCATCTTTTCTTTATTCAGCATCCTCAGTCTTTTCTTGAGACATCTCTCCTATAGCTCATTTACCCTCTACCAACTCTCTTATCTTCTTCACCACCACCCCCAGTAGTTCTCTATCCCATTATTGTGTTTCTTGCTATCTGAAATTATATATTTATTTGTCTACTGATTCTCTGCTTACACTATAATACAATCAGTGGTTCTGAATTGTGAGTACTTTGGTCTGGAGACATTTTTTTGACAGTTACAACTGAAACTAATAGGCAGAGGATAGATGCTGTTTAACATCCTACAAATGGACAAAATACCTTCACAATTAATAATGCTGTTGCTCAAAATGTTAGTTGTACCAGAGGTAAGTGACCCTAAAGTGAAACCATGAGAACAATGATCCTGTCCAAGTTCCTGTTGAATCCCAAAGGGCTAGAACATCATCTATCATCAAGTAGCCTCAAGAGCATATCTGTTGATTGAACCTAATCACAGGTATTGGAGGAGTTTACAGAATAGGAACATAAATCCCCTAGCAGGGCTGCATATGTGTGCACTTTCTTTCTGTGTTCTCACCTCCCACTCTTAGCAGGTGCCCCATATCCTGGGCTCAGAGCTCAGATGTGCCTGGATTCCTCACAATTTTTCCCCTTGAACCTCCAATAATGTTCCTACTGAGGCAACAGTGTACTCAGATGAATGTTTCTGATATAAGATCCTAACTTTTACCCCACTTGTGCTTTTATTACTGATGATATTTCACTCTGTTTCCAGCAGTGGATAAATCACAGGTGATTTCCACCATTCTTGATGTTTACAAGACCTCCTCTCACCACTCCTTGGCATCACCATCTTTAACACCTTTTTTTCTAAGACAATACAAAAACTACACCTTGTCACAGAAATTTGCCATGTCAGATTCTAAACATACATTAGATGATGTCTGGGTATATGGTTCCTATCCCTGCAATCTATTCTCCTTCAGTAAATAATCAGCTGTCAATTTATTTAATCCAATTCTATGTTTATCTTTCCAGACATTTATATTGGCCAAGTACGTTAATACTAGAGGTGACTTTGGCATAATAAATCGCAAATTATTTTCAACTTAAGCTATCATCTGCTGCCACTGGAAACTGCCTGGGAAAAATGCAGAACACCAACAATTCATTATATATCCAATGTGACAATTGAGATAATCAAAGTCAACTGAATTTAAATACTCACACTTTTACTTACTATGTCATAATTAAATAATTTATGCTATACGTACAAATTTTAAATTCATGTTTAGCCTTCTGAAAATGTCATAGTTTTGTGCAACTATGATATTTTCAATGATAAATTTGAAATTGAGTTAAATCATTTACCACCTAAAGCATGTTTGCCTCTTTGTTCCTAAAGGCCTCTCAGTAAATGCAACACAGCACAACATATCTTAATTGTGCATATTTTCAATATTTAGCCATCCTATAACATAGAAAATGGAAATGAACCCTGACGTTTACTTATTTCCTTTAATCAAGTAAACTATATAGCAATATTTAATGGTGGAATTCTTACTCAAGATATTAATGTAAAAAAACAGTTCTGAGTAATTTTGAAAACTATTAGAACTGGAACAGAAAGTTTGATACATATCAAAGATTTTGTCTAACTTTAGCCATAAGTTTATTCAAAGAAGTTGTCATTTCAATACCATTTATGACTGACCATCAGAATCCTCAGGTATTGATTTATACATCTTCTTTTTTTTTTTTTTTTTGGTCCATGGATTGGATTTTAGAATTGGCTAGACTAGAATTTCCTGGTGATTAATAAATATCTGAATATTTAGAAAAGCAAATTTGGATAGTTTTGCTTGAAATAAATTCTTAGTAATTATCCATTACCATTATTTTAAGCAAAATAACTGTGATAGAGAGGTAGAGTTTTTAAATACAAAAAAGATTTCCAAAGAGGCTTATAGAAAATTGGCAGAAATATTCACAATTACAGAAAATGAGTAAATAACACAGAGCAGAAGCAGTTCAAATTAAATATGGCCTTCATACTATGTTTTACCAATAGTCTAACAGATGAGATGACAGAAAGTCATATTATAGTTTTCCTCCTTTGTAAACAATTCAGTTTCATAAAAGGCCATCTTAGTGATCCATATGAAGCATTTTAGTGCTGCAGATATGATTTTCCTTAGGAAATACAACTGTAGTTAACAAATGTGTTACAAATGATATAGACTATGCAAATACTTCCAGTTTTATGTTTTGGTGATGAAATGTGTAGTCCAGGTGAACACTATAAACTATGCCACTAAATACATCAACTATGGAAACGTTAGTATGCATGTTCATTATTTGTGTCAGAACATTATATTGTCACCATGGCGAGTTTTGCTTATAAAAAAATTAAATTGTAAAATTTGCTTTTGATTTACTCAGAGCTAACACTTTTGTTTTAGACACAGCATTGGCAGTATTTTATACATAAGACTATTTTTAATTAAACATAGATTGCTGTGACAAACTCTAAAAGGAAAATCAATGTGGTTACATGGAGAAGCAAACTGAGCAGCCAAAGATCATAGGTGTATGTGTGTTAAAATGCCAAGAATTCTCTGGTGACCAGAGGGAAGAGGGTGGATTATAGAGAAAAAGCCATGTGAGGATACAGCAACTTGAACATATTCAAAATATAACAACCTGGCAATATAATCTTCTCTATTTTATAAAGCAACCAAAGACAGAGGGAGAAAGAGAAATGGAGGGAGAAGGAAGGAAGGAAAGGAAGGAAGAAAGAAAATCAATTCCTTGGTGATTCTTTGGTTCCATGAGGTCACCATACCCTCATGCCGCATCCCATCCTAGATAAGCTAATGACCCTGGGGCTCCTGAGACTACATGGTAAATTGAGCGATAGCTGCTTAACTAGTAGAAAAGAGCATTTTTATTATGTGATATCACCAGGTTTTATGGTGAGCTTTATGAGATCTCGCATGGTGATTTACAGTTACTCTGTGTCACCAGTGTGGCACTACTGTTGCATTGTTTGGGCTATTAAAGCAACTGCCTCCTGAGCCAATTTGTGAACAAGACAATTCACAAAGCGGCAGTGCTTTATACTGTAAAAATAGATGCTGGAGATAATTGGGCAAGGTGGTGTCATGTCACTCGTGTGCAGTTCATTAATTAACCACTTGAAACTGCTATAAAATAATAGCCATGTCATCAGGATGAAAGTACAAGAGTGCAAAGGAAATAAAACTTCATAAGAAGGCAGACAGAAGTAGCTGTTATGAAGGAAACTCAAATGTTCCCTTCCTTTTTAGTATCCATCTTATTTCCTGCAGTTACAAACCTGCACTTCAACTTTTCTTATTATTGCTTGTTAGTGTTTATTAGGTGGTAGATGATGCATGCGATTTGTGTCCCTTCTGATGCGGATGCTGATGGATTGTTTACTGAAAGAGCTCAGGATCATTGCCACAGACAGAGCAATATCCTGAGACTTCCTCCCACAGTTCAGAACAAGGTTCATGTTAAAGACATTCATGAGCTTGTCACTAATGGGATTTCTAATTCCAGCAACAACTAGATCTTTAGCAGGTCCAGCCCTAAGTCAAGAAATAAACCTATATGAGGGGAATGACTTTGCCAATAGTAAAGTCTATGCGAATATAATGTCATGTTTTTGAAATTGTATTAATAGGCTTACTAACGCTATTCTATAACCAAATTTGTTAATTGGCAGCTGCCTCCAAAAATAAAAAATGAAAAAGAACAAAAGAGAGAGAAATACAAGTGAAAACATGGTCAACAAAAAGTAGTAGAATAGTAACTCTGCATAGCACACCAATAACTATTTTTATCTGCTTTCCAGTTACCAGCTCCTCGATGACCTTAAACCTGAAGCTGTGAGAAGTACTTAACAAATGGAAAAGGAGATTTGGGAAACTCAGCTGAAGATGCCTCTGGCTAAAAGAATATGCAATACCATTACATACTACAGATAGCCTAGAAAAATATAGAAGTGAGTACTTAAAGATATTAAGTTTATTTCTCTATGAGGACTCCCTCACTATTGCAATAATGAAAAAACTAGGTCACCTCACAATGGTAATTTTCTCAGAATTATGGTGCACTCGAGTCAATTTGATCTCCTTTTAGCTGAACATTTAGCTAAGGAGAGCAGTGCTAAAAGAAGCAACCCATCATCCTTATCACTGCGGGTAGGGGAGAAGGTGCCAGCAGTGTGGCCTCCAAGGCCCTGTCAGAGATTGTTCAAGGCTTAGACTGATGAAATATTTTCTGTCAGGGCTTATTCCACACCTGACATTTCTCATATTTGATCTGTTAATGTTTATTGCCCACTATGCTGGTTTCAAAGGTCAGATTCATAAAAAGGTTATATCTCTACCAATTGAGCCCTTCTTTAGGTACTTCCTTCAAATATGTGTTGTAAGCCATGGTGACAAGTGCCTGATCCTTACAAGGAGCACACAGGTGTGACGGGCCCACTCCCTAAGGATGATTTGTTTCCCCTATATTTTGATGAAGACAGCACCCTTTCTAGAAACGTTAATAGCTTAAAAAATAAACTGTAGATGATTTTCCTTCATATGTATTTCCAAAAATCCTTATTAAAGAAATGCTGAATTTGTATTAAAAAGGAAGTACTACAACAACATTGGTAGATATTTTCTGTAGATATAGTATTACTCTTTAACTATGCTTTTGCTAATAATAAAACCAAAAGCAAACTAAGTTGGCAAGAGGAAACATTTTTAGTCCACAATACAAAGACTGAGAGATCAGCCAAACTGCAGAAAGGACATGACTGTAACGAGTGTTGAGGAAAGGAATTCCCAAAGGACGCTCACATCTCAGTCCCAAAGTATGTGTCTCATGCATTCTTAACTCAGACTATCTTCTCACAACTTAGAGACCAAATAGTGTTTTGTTCACCAATGCAAGAAAAATACCTCTCTTTTCTAGTTAAAAAAAAAAAAAACTGGAAAGGTTGGCTGGTACAAACCTAAATCTGCTATTTGTCATTCCTTGACCAATGAGCCAATGAGCATGAATGTGATGGACTCCTTGAGCTAAATGGGTGGACATGTGTGAAAGGTGATAGCATTTTCCAAAAGACATTGGTTGGTGTTAAGAGAGAGAGCAGGAGGTGACTGTTTTCAAAAGAAGACCAGGAACTGCTAGTCAAATAATGTGTGAAGAATTTCAATGGAATTATTACTTAAAAGAACACCATTCCAAAAGCCCAAATATAATGTACACCTTCTCCTAAAAGCTCTATCCTTCATAAGAAAATAAACATGGGAAGGCACCACCAAAAACAAAGGAAAAAAAAAAAAAAGAAAGAATCCTATGAAGAGACATAGACTATTTTAATATGTATCATCATAGCTAAATAAGCCCTTGACCTTGAAGAGTGCATCCTAAAAAGATATTCAGACAATAAGCAAATAAATAAAATTATGTAAGGTATTTGTTTCATGTACTATGGTCAGAGAAAGCTTTTCTACATTATCTGGGGAAAGAGTCAAATATTCTTGGACACAAAATTTGCCCTAACAAAACTGAATGTGAAGTAGTTGTGGTGGATAATGAAACGATCACTGACAGAGCATCAATTAACTTTAGGAAGTCTTGAAACCTTAGAAAGTAATTTACAATGGGTCTCAGTTTTCTCATC
Source organism: Aplodontia rufa (assembly GCA_004027875.1). Lineage (NCBI taxonomy): Eukaryota > Metazoa > Chordata > Mammalia > Rodentia > Aplodontiidae > Aplodontia > Aplodontia rufa. Next base: position 40,583 of record PVKS010011078.1, read on the forward strand.
GATAAAACAAATACACTGTTCTCTTTTCACTGCAAACCTTAAGAGTCTTGATCTGATAAAATTGTTCACAGCCTTATCTGTGTTATTATTTTTGTGTGGCAGCCCTAGAACACTCTCTAATATTATTTTCCATTTACAATTTTTTTTTTTTTTTGCTACCCTGGCACACACCAGCCATGTCATTTTTTGACCTCAGCATGGTCTATTTCCTCTGCCTTTAATGTTTGGTCCTCACCCTTTCTCTTTCTTCAATTCTCACCAAATGCAGCCTTTCCTGACCACCTCTATAGAGGTACATCTCCTTCTCCCCCCACACTCAATCCCATCTACCTTGTTCCATACTTTGTCACTTGTAAAATGCAACTGGCTCATTTTTGTGTTAATTGCTGATGGTGGTCTCTTTGCACTAGAAATCAAACTCCATGGGGGTAGGGACAGTCACTTATGTACCTTGCTGTCATATCTTTGTGACCTAGACTCATGCCTGCCACATGGAAGATGTTCAAGCAAGATTTAATAAGTGGATAAAAGGGAAATAATAAAACATACAGCGCTTTAATGATTTTTAGTCTAATTCTTTTGTTAAATCAAATTTCTTTTTCATTTCCTTTAGCTAGTAAAATATATAGTAATTATTTCCAAATAATAAACATTGATCTTTCTGCAATAGATGTCACTTTTGTTTATTGAAGATTAGTCTTAAATATGCTATTCATTTACTTGTTGATACTCCATACCAATTTAGTATGACTCTGCATTCAGTCTTCATCAGTCAGGGTGTGGTAACTACGATAGCAAACATAACATCCCTTATTTTTCATTAACATAAAACTAGCATAGATTTTGTTCTTGATTGTCTTAGCTACTCACTCCGTTGTGCACAGTGAATGCAGGCTAAGGTTGGAGAGGGTGCTTGCTCCACGTTCTGGTCCCTACTCTTTTTCTTACTGACAGATTGAATAAAATATGATTGAATATTGTATAACTTATCCTTTCATAGTTTTAAAGACATGAGATGTTTATGTAAAATAGGATTTGCTATCTATGAAATCTCACTTTAGAAACTACCCTAAGGTATAACTCAGTAGTACATCCCATGCTTGGCATGTTCAAGGTCCTTGGTTTGATCCCCAGCGCAAAGAAAGTAAGAAAGAGAAAGAAAATATCCTAACTAAAATAATTAAGCAAAAAAAAAAAAAAATGAGCAAGCCTACAAAGTTGCTCAAGTATAGACATGTAGCCAAGGGTAGACAACAAACTAGAAAATTGTTTGAGTCAACAATAACAGTAAAGCATTGGTAACATCTATAGCAATGAATATGAAACAATATTTCCAAATGAGCCTTCAAGGATTATACTAATTATTATACTTAACTGGAGTAGAGTTTAGTTCAGTCAACATGGATGCCCAACTCACCATTAGGTCTATCCTCTGGGCTACCCAGTGTCAATCAGAGGCACGGACTGACACATTCTTGGTATCACACACACACACATACACGCACAGAGAGGAACAAATACTGAAGTAATTTAAACTTTTATTTTCTAGGACATGTGAAATAATTTTAGAACTCACTGTACTAAAAGTTTGAGAAGTAACAAACAAACCAGCCTGAAATGCTACCTTATTTTTTTGTGTTTTCCTCTCAATTTTTTCTACTTCACTGTATAACTACATACTCACATATGGCATATCATGTGAGCCAAAATTTCAGTCTCCAGTTGATAATTTATAAATGTTTTAGGAAATCACTTTTAGCCAAATAATTACTACTGAGAAAACATAGTAATCATATATGTTCTATGTGAATTGATTAATATGAAATTGAATGTTTTATTTACAATCATATTTTCATATAAGAATCAGCGGGTTGAAAGCAGTGAACACTAAGTTTACTCTTAAATCATATTCCATAAGTAACTTTATATCTACTAGTACAAATAAAATCCAAATATAGCAAAAATACATAAAAAAATGGAGCTTGCATAGCCAGGGTACTATAACAGTTAGCATAACAAAACTGTAAGGCTACATGAAATGGAAAGTTACATTTGATTATTTCTTCCTCTTCTTTCTCCTCCTCTTCTCTGCCTTTTTATTATTACTATTATTATTATTGTTATTGTTGTCATTATTATTATTACTATTTGTTATGGTTTAGATATGAAGTATTTCCCTAAAGCTCAGGTGGAGACAATGAAAGAATGTTCAGAGGCCAAATGATCGGATTATGAAAGCCATAACCTGATTGTTGAATTGATCCACAGATATGAATTAACTGGGCAGTAACTGCAAGTACGTAGGGAGTGACTGAAAGAAGTGGGTCCTTGTGTGCATGCCTTTGGGGTTTATATTTTCTCCCTGGTGAATACAGTTCTCTCTCTGCATCCTTGTTGCCACATTCTGGGCAGCATACTTGTGTCATGCCTCTTGGCCATGATGTTCAGCTTCATCTCAGGCCCAGAGCTATAGAGTCAGCTGACCATGAACTGAACCTCTGAAACTGTAAATCAAAATAAACTTTTCCTCCTCTAAGATGTTCTTATCAGATTTTGTTTGTCTGTTTGCTTTTTTGTGGTGCTAGGGCTTCATGCATACAAGGCAAGCATTCTACCTCTAGGCCACATCCCCAGCCCTCTTGTCAGATATTTTGGTCACAGTCATGAAAACAAAACTAAAACATTATTATTGTTTTATTATTATTATTCCTATTATGCATTGTGTTCTCAGATGCATTGTCTCAATGAATATAGTTTGTTAAGCATTGCTTATTGGTATTTAAATAAATCTTCCACTAATCAGATCATCAGTGGTTTACCTGCCTTAGAGTGTGATGCTATTTGCATATTAGAAAGGGGGAAAAAAGGATACTAAACTCCAAATTTCTTGCCTGATGAAGAAAGGGGAAAAGTAAATAGAGGATGAAAGATGGCTTGGAAAAAGAAGGAAGAGAAGAAAAACACAGAGAGAGGAGGCAAGAAAACTAAATAATCTAATTTATTTGTGCAGGAGGTTAATCACATTGTTCTCTGAAACAACATGCCTTTTGAGCACAGCCATTAAAGTGTTGTCTCTTGACTTTTAAGGAATTCTAAAAACAAAGCTGAAAAATTTCCAACCCTTTTTCTTTCAGAAATTTGTCAAATCTTTACGTTACTGGACAATACTCTTAAATTCTGTCTTAATAGTGTACCTGACTTCAGACATCGTATTCAGTTGTTGGATGAAGAAAAAGCAGTAGATCAACTGAGTAAGGTGGGAAGTTACAATTTCTAACCCAAACAATGATAGTTCAGTCCTTATACATAAGTCCAGTGTGTGGTTTTTCTTAACCCAGTACCATATTCTTCCTCCTTTTCCATGAGAATTCTGAATTCTCATGCATTCTAAAAACCTTCCCTCTGTTCTGCCTCCCGATCTTCCTCACCACACACATCCAAAATTTCCCCATTGAACTCAAATCAAATCACCTCATCCTGTCTTTCACTGTCTTAACTAACACTTTCATTCTTGCCTGAATTCTTGCAATAATCTACCAACTGGTCTCCTTAGCTTTAATACTAAATCCTCCACCCCATCTTCCCATATGGTTCCTAGGACTTCAAACTCTTACTATTATTCAGCTAGTTGATTTTTCCATTTATATTTGGTGCTAGGGACTGAAGAATTGAATCCAGGACACTGTACATGCTAAGCATGTGCTCTACCCCTAAGCTATCCTCCTAGTCCATATATTCATTTCAAAGGTCAGTCACACCACCACAAGACAAAACTCACATTTACTGACAAAACACTCAAAGATCATCATAAACCTGTTTCACTAAATGCAATAATAATAATAATAGTAATAATAAATAATAATAATATTTTATCTAAGCAAAAATCTTTGCTGGATTCTGCAGTTAGAAAGATGAAATGACCTCCTTGTAGTTCAGAGTCAAATGAGGCGACTGGAATGGAATTAAGCAAAACTGATCAAGATCATTTCCTAAACAAACTTATAATAATGAAGAAAAGGTAGCACTTAATTTATCTTTGAGCAAGTCTCAGCCCAAATGCCTTTGCTCTTTCAAAGATATCATTACGTATTTATGCATTCATTCAATAAATATTTATTGAGTTCTTCCCATGTGCCAAGTACTGAGTTAAGGCCTGAAAAATATATTCAATAAATGTTTGGTGAGTGAATAAGCAAGTGCATAAATTATAGATTAACTTCCAACACTTTCACAATCCATTAATGAATACACAGAAGTTTCCAGAAAACCCTGATGCCACTGTGATGCAACATCAAATTTCCCATCAAGAATTCTGGGTGTGTGCCCTCCCCTGCAGCTGTCCATAGTGATTGTAGGCAAACCATCCTCAACTGTGAGCTTTTTTGGAATTATCTTGTCTAAAGAGAGTTGCCTCATCTAAGGGGATGCCTTCCTTCCCAAAAGTCTAGATCCAATGATCATTTAATCATTGAAATCAAATAAAGGCTCATTCCCCTTGCTCCATCTTAGCTTCAGACTTTATCATCAAGTCAGCTGAACCTCTGTTGAGAATGCACTACAGCCCAGCTTCTCTTTCTGCCCAATTATGCTTCCTTCCCTTTTCTACCCACAGACAGTAAAAGAACATACCCTAACAAACTTCTGCACAGCAACTTTTAATTCATAATCTGCTTCCCAGGGAAACCCATCTATGACACAGGCAACCATTTCTTTTTAAATCACCTTGAGTTTACCGTTCAACCTGTGTATTCAATAAGACCATGAATTCAAAAAACTCTATTTGATCCAAATGATATGATTGCTAATGAACTAGAAGGGGTAATTTTAAATATTCAGGAACACATTTTGAGGATTATCTTAGTATATCCTCTATCCCAAACTTATATAGTACAACATAGCTAGTGTTCATTGTGGTATACTAAAAGTTATCAATGAGGTTTTTTTTTTAAAGATAGAAGGATAGTGAAAGAAAGAAAGAGACAGAATCAATTTTTGTTGAGTTTTTCACATGGCTTTTGTTGCTCTGACAGTTGTGTTCATGGGTGCTGGGGTTTGAACCTATGTACTTGTATGTGCCAAGCAAGCACCGCAACAATCGAGCCACTGGTCCAGCCCAGGTCAATGAGATTTTAATATATAAAGCTATAAATTCATAATTGTTCATGGTTTCCTTTGTAATCAGATCATTCATTAGAAACTGGGTGTTATTAAGGAAATATAAATCATAAATTTAACAAATATAAAATTCAAATTGAATTTTAAGATGGATGAAAGCTTATTTTGTTTATTTGAGACTTTGGAGGCTATCATAAATTCAAAAAGATTGAAATATTTAAAATGAAAAATTCAATACAGATATGTTTATGTGCTGTTTGCTGATATTCATGCAGAACCACACAAAATAGGTGCAGTACTATTCACTTATTATGAAGTCTTGTCTTTTTTGTAAACAATATATAATATTGAAAGTCATGATAGGTAATGAAACACTGCAATGCTAAAATGCATATGTCATTAAAAACACTAAATAAATTAAGGCAGCACATTGATAGCTTTTTTTTCTAAAACATTATTTCTTTTCTTCCCACTCCTTACATGTATAGAAGCACGGAACTTTACCTTAAGAACAATTCAGTTTCATAGTTTACACCTTCACCTACAAGGACACTCACAAGTTAAATTTCTGTTGCTACCTTCTTATACAAATCCATATGTTGTGTTTCTTTTGATACTTAAGAGGGAAAAAAGCAAATCTCTATTTTTTCTGGATTTTTCCTTTTGATGAAAGCATTACTGAATTTAAAAATAATATTTAAATTTCCTTCCTCTGAAGTAATTAAAACTTTTTTCTTAAGCTATTCTAAAATGTAATTTTCATCATACTTTAAGAAAGGAAAAAATCACCTTGAAGAAGCCACCTATTAGTATTCTGCCTTAACTAAGTGGATTATAGACTTTGAAACTAAACCTGAACACTTCTTTAAAAGGTGTCCAAGCTTAACTATCTAGTCCTATAAATATGGAAGCCACTTTGACAATAATTGGATCTCCCTAATACCCATATGGATTCAAATATTGCAGAAAGGATATGGATTGTAAATTTTGGCAACTGAACTTAACTATACTTCCATATGTATGCTTTACCAACCACAGGATTTGGAATTCAAACTGTTGTTACAAACCATTTTTGCTAATTAGAAGCATCTTCATTTTTTACCTTCACAAGTAAAGTTGTGAGAAGCCCAATGTTCCCCTTGCTTATCTCAAATTCCCATTTGGCAAGCACTGTATAAAGTAACTCCCAAAGAGCTGTCATATGCCTAGTATCCAGCTTGGCATAGCTACTAGCTTTGACCTCAGGGAATTTTCCCGTGTGAGTCTTCCTATGGTTTACCTCTGAGAGTTCTCTCTAAATTTAAAGACAGCAAGAGGAATGGGTAAAAACAACAGCTCAAGAAGCCAGGTTTATTTTAAGTGGTTCACAAACAATTCTCTTGCAGGACCAGGCTGCTAGCTACAACATGGTCTGAGATAATTACTCTTTACAAAGTAATTCAAGAAGAGCAAGGCCAATTAGCTTAACAATTAAAAGGTATGCTAACAGCACAACACACATTCATCAGAATTAACACCCACAAATGTTCTTATAGACATCACATCAATCAAAGTGTAAGAAATACAGACTTGGTGACCATGCCCTTGGTTATCATCACATACCATCCACCAGCAAAGGATTGATAATTTCCTGTTCATATGACAGCCACCAGGGGGATATTCTCTAACCTACACCTTTATAAACAGGCCAGGAAGACAGAACTGAACATAAAGAGAATCTAAAACTCAGACTTTAGCTAGTGTAAACGATTGGTTCAATGCTTCTAGATGCCAGTCAGATCTCAATATTTCAACTGTGCAATATATTCTTTCCATGAATTTTACGTAATATTTTCAGCTATTGCTAGATTTGTAATATTTTCTACTAGCAAGGAAGCTGCCTGCATTAAACCCCAATTCTATCCACCATCTACTAACTTTGGAAAGCAGTCAACTTTTTTGTGTGTGAACATTTGCCTTTTTTTCAGACTGTTTCCATTTTGCTCTTACTCTGGCTTTGTGTGCACGTGTGTATTTACTTCGTTTAATTGTAGAGCACTATATTTTTCAGGCTCCTCTGGCTTCTGGGCAAGTGCTGCCAGTAGAAGAAACTGCAGAAGACTAAAGGACCAAACAAAAGGAAAAGCATCGTATTTCTCCCCTGATCTCTGTTTCTTGTGGAGCCTCTGACAGGTCCAGTTCCTCAAGACTGTTCTTGGTCAGCTGCTCACTCTTTGGGCACACACTGGGTAGACCCTTTGTGGTTCTAATTTCTGCAAGCAGCTGCAGAGGCAGACAAAGATACTATCTGTTTTATACTTCTAGAGTTGAGGATGGCTTTTAGCTCTCAGCTTATTTATGTACCCAATTTTCCGTATTAATTTCCCTGTTTCCCTATTTTTGCAATACATCCAGAGATTTCTGTTTCCCTGACTGGACACTGACAATTGTACCTATATAGTACTACATGTCCCCATTTATAAAATAGAGCTAATAATAACACTGAACCTACAGATTGATTTTGAAGACTGAATAATGCAGACATTATTGAGCATCATAGTGTATCAGAATCACCTGCAAAATTTGTTACTGTGCATTTCTCAAGGCCTCACACTAGGAGTTTCTGATTCATTGGGTCTGAAATGGGACCCAGAAATTCACATTTCTAATGAATTTCCTGGTACTTTGGGGGCTGCTGGTCGACAAACTATACTTGGACCAGTTGCTAGAGTGTAAAGCTCTTCACATAGTGTGTATTATCTGTAGAGTTTTAAGAATTAATGCTTACCATCATCCTAAAATTTTCCTGTCTTTCCAAGTTGTGAGTATGATTATAGATAGGATTTGAAAACAATTTCAAATTCAGAATAGGCAAATATGTTTAATGAAGGATTTGAGTGAATGGGTCTGACATTTCATATAACATATACATCTTTCTATAAAGGTTGGCAGGTAAGGTAACTAACTCTGTGTGAGTGTGTGTGTGTGTGTGTGTGTGTGTATGTGTTGTCTTACACTCTGGATATGATGGGTAGAATTCTTACATTTTAATAAACTCTTTGGTGAAATAAAGATAGGTGCTTTGATTATATGCAAGTATTTATTTATTTTTTCTCTCTCTCTAAATACTTCTCTCATACACTGAATGAGAAGAAAAAGGAGGAGGAGGAATGATGAAGATAATGTAATTTTATATGTGACTTTCTAAAACAACATATCACTTTAAAAGACTTATTTTTTTAACCAGAAATTGAATTCAGGGGCCCTTAACTACTGAGACACATCCCCAGCTAATCCTTTATTATTACTTTTTTTTTTTTCAGAAACGGGGTCTTACTAAATTGCTTAAGGTCTAAGATGATGAGGCTGGCTTTGAACGTGTGATCCTTCTGCCTCAGCAACCTGAGCCGCTGGAAGTACAGCCCTGTGCCACGGTGTCCAGGTATGATTTCTTAATATAGTACCAGTAATGAGTGCTGCACAACTTCAACTATGCTGTCATTCAGGCTCAGGAGGCTAGTATATATTGGACCTAGAACTCTAGTTTCTAACTCAAAATATATGTCTTTACCTGTATTTCTGTAAAGATGGACAGTGATTTGACAAAGACTGGTTCTCCTTTATAGTCATATATAGAGTCAAATATAATTGATTGAAGTGTTAAAACATAAAAAGTTTTCCATATATATTTATATATCTGTCTATACAGTTCTACCTATATCTTTATAGATATAGAAAGAAACATGAAAGGTTTATGAGAGCCAATCTCAATACGAATTCCTTCTGAATTTGGGGGATTTTCTTCCACCCTACCTTTTACAGTTGACTCATCTATCATTAATTTGACCAAATGTCTTTCAACCTTAATCTTCTCTCAAATACAGATTTTTTTCTACCTAAAATCACTTTTCCTAAAAATCAAAGTCTGTCCAAAACAGTCTACATGTTTTAATAGAAACAATAGCTAATACCTAATTTATACTCTCATATTTCATTGATTTATATAAAGAAGTACAGAGAGAATAAAAAATTGAGGTTCAAATATAAGTGATACTTCTCACTCGCATGTAGTCTTGCTGCTAGTGTATAGTAACTGAATCAGTTTTCTGTTCCTGTGTAACAAATTACCATAAATATTTCAGATTAGAACAGCACAAGCTTATTATCTCACAAGTTTCATAGGTTGAGAGTATGAGAGTAGCACAGGTCAGGTTGTCTGGTCCTCTGTTTAATGTCTCACAGAAACAGGAAGCAAGACTTTGCTTATTCTCAATTCGAAGCTCCACAAGGACAGGATCTCATTCTAAGCTCAATGAATGCTGACCGAATTTTTCTTGTGACTATGTTACTCAATTCACTGATATCCTGACATCTCCTGGCCAGGCATAGCTCTCAACCCAGTACCTCAGCACCTGGCCATTTCCATAGGAAAATTCCAAAATGACTTGCTTCTTCAAAGCCAGCAAGAGAATCTTTCCTGTTAGGATGGCCCAGTCCTTTGAAGGACTTTCCTGATTTGTTCAGTCTGACCCAGAATGATCTCCTTTTAGAAACATAAAAGTCAATTGATTGGGGTCTCAATTACACCTGTAAAACCACTTCACTTTCGTCATACAACATAATCTGGGCACCACAGTGAAATACATCTTAGTCAGTTTCAGTCTATAGAGGGGAGGGGATTACCTAGGACAGCAGGGGTCAGAATCTGGAAATAATCTTGGAATTCTGCTTACCTCGGTATCTGTGAACATTGCTTGATTTGATTTGCAGAGCTTCAAAGAGAGTGGTGATTGATCTCTTGTTCCTAATTGGAGTGGTTCAAGAGAACTTCCTTTCCAGTTATATTCAGATGACACCATTGACTTTTGAGGGATTGTGAAGGCTATGTGAACAACGGGTCATAACAGTGATCTGGGACTTCAGAAAAGCTTCAACAGAGATCATATTTTGTGATAAAATATCATGAGAAAGCTAAAGTCACCAACTAAGAGTTAAAAATGCCAATGTCAGCAAATAAAAATTGACTAATAAATATAAACATTAAAAGGAAAAATTTCATGTCTGAGTATTTATTACCTAATTATTTATTTCCTGTACTTTTTATTATTTTTCCTTTGCGTAGTCAAATTATAGAGTACTCTGAGCAAAGACTAGAAATCTTTATGTGCCTATTCATACTGGGATCACAGGAGTAAACATGTAGATATCCCACGGCAGACGATTAAATTAAAAATATAAAGATCTTCAAAGGAAAGCAAATGACAGTATGTCCAGTTTGGGTAACAAGATTGAAGAAACAATGGATTATCTCTATTTCCTTCCCTTTTCCCTCTTCTCTTTTCTCCCTCCCTACACATCTACCTCTCTGTCTCATCTCATGATTCTCAATTGGTAAGGAAGCTTTTCCTAACATAATTGTTCTACCAGGTCTCCTTCACCACCCCTAATCTACTATGACTTGTTTTTATGACCTTAGTTTTTTTGTTTTACATGAACTTCTGACTGTATCTTATGGGATGAAACTTCCAAAACTCTAGGGAAAAATGAAGCAGGGCAGCTACCAACCTTACACACAGTAAAAACCTATGAAGTGCTATGGCAAAGATTTGGCTTCCAATTACAGCATCACTAATTTTATTGACCTTAAATATTTGCTTAATTTTTCTGACTTTCAAAGCAGGGATGATTAGACTTATAAACATATGTAAAGAAAGTACCTATCAAATATTAATCAAATAAAATATGTAACTATTTTTAAATCAAATTATTTTATTGGTGCTTCTTATCTACTAGAAGCTCATCTTAAAGAAAGCAATCATTTATAATTTTTAAATAGGTAAATCATATTTCCCAGAGAGTGTTTTATGAATCCTTAGTCCCATGTGATACTTCTGGGGGAAAAAAGTAAAACAGAAATCAATGCTGGGGAAATCATACACATAGTGGTGCTAGAAGAGTCACATGAATAAGAATATAATAAGGGTTCTTATAAGACCAATATGACAGAAAACATCCTCAGTGTTTCTCTAAATTTACTTAATTTCTCAGAACATGCACAGGAAAATATTTTATATGTCCATATACAAAGCCTAATGGAGTTTTATTCGTAATCTTTCACCAGAATTGAGACATAAATGATACAAACCAAAAAGGAAGAACAAGTGTCTCTACAAGAGAGAAGCAAAAGGAAGACATAGGTTGGATCTACTTGCATGGCAGGAGACAATCACTCTTACTTCCATTCAGCTATGGTAAATATCACTCATGAAACTAACAGTAATAATTATCAAAGAAAAATAAACTGTAATTGCCATTATCTAAACTAGGTGATACACTGAAATATGTTATTGTTCAATCTTACTGTAGGAAATGTTTTGAAAATCTGGAGCTGTGGGATGGAAAACAAAGATGCATAACTCCAGCACTAGCACAAAGGAGAGAACTGCAAAGATCTTTCTAAATATATTGCCATCATGCTTAGAGTCTAGTGAATATGAATTGCTGATGTGAAATCTAGTAAAAAGATTGGAAAATAAAATCTCAGTTACATGACAGAAGGGAAGGCAGGGAAACTTTTCATAGCATGGTCAGAGGGGACTGAAGGGTAATATTTAAAGGAATAGACCTTGTTTATAATGTCTAAAACTGTCCCCTGGAGTACAATAAATCAATGTGGCAGTCATCTTTTGCTAGAGATCAACATGACACATGAATGTAGAAACTTAGAACAAAAGGACTGACTAAGCTTGTGCCAGAATAAATGTAATTCCTAGCCTTTTCCCTGTTATACCCCAAACAAATTGAAGAGACACCCTTATTTTTTCATACACACTTTGCCCAGCTTCTTTCCTATTATGAAGTGGCATGGTAAAATAAAAGCAGCAATAAATGATAATCAGCTAAAGGATCTTACAGAACTTCTTAATTTTCCAAAGCAACAGCTTTCCATTTGTAAAAAGAATATTAAATATCACTTTTTAACAATTTGCGAACTCAAATGCACAAAACATTAAATATTATTACATGTATTTACCTACTTTGATGCTTGACTTAATTAATCCCACCCACTGATTTAGAATTCCTCTGGACACTGTTGTCATCTTTTGTCAGACCAAACTGCCATCACCTTGAGACAAGAATGTTGGATTGATGATTGCCCTTGACAACATAGAATGTAGTTTTTTTTTTTAATCTGAAGAAACTGAGCTAAGCAGAGATGATGGATCTTTCCTGAGTAGGTGGTTCATCTAGCACCACAACTTAAAATTTAGTTTTCTGAAGATATGATTCAGGTTCTTTCCCTTGTAGTACTGTGCTAAGTAGGAGTAAGTACTGAAAATCACCAATATGTTGGTGGAGTCCTAGATCAGAACATTAAAGAAGGGATATGTATCTTTATTTGCTGATGACATGATCCTATACCTAGAAGATCCAATAAGCTCGACCAGAAGATTACTAAAGCTTATAAACGATTTCAGCAAAGTGGCTGGCTATAAGATCAATGCTGATAAATCTTTAGCTTTCCTATACTTCAGCAACAAGTCCACTGAAGAAGGAACTCGGTCCCATTCACAATCTCCTAAAAAAAAAAAAACCTGGGCATCAGTCTAACAAAGGATATTAAGGACCACTACAACAAAAACTATAGAATATTAAAAAGAGAATTTGCAGAAGATCTGAGTAGACTGAAAAACATTCCATGTTCTTGGTTAGACACAATATACATAATCAAAATGGCCATTCTACCCAAAGCCCTATACAGATTCAATGAAATCCCCATCAAGATACCAATGCCATTCTTCACAGACACAGAAAAAGCAATTCTCAAATTCATACAGAATAACAGAAGACCCAGAATAGCCAAAACATTACTTAGGAGGAAAGAGGAAGCAGGAGGTATCACAATTATACTGAAATTATACTATAGGGCTATAGTAACAAAAATAGCATGGTATTGGTATCAAACAAAATTGAAGACCAATGGAACAGAATAGAAGATTGTAAGATGAACCCCTATCTTTAACCATCCCATATTTGATAAAGGGGGCAAAAGCATTGAGTGGAAGAAGAATAGCCTGTTCAACAAATGGTGTTGGACAAATTGGACAGCCATATGTAGACTGAAATTGGACCCTTACCTCTCTCCCTGTACAAAAACCAAATCATAATGGTTCAAAGATCTGGATATTAAACCAGCAACTTCACAAATGCTTGAAGAAACAGTAGTATTAACACTACACAACATAAGGGCCAGCTCAGCCTTCCTTAACAAGACTCCCATGAGGCAAGCATTAAAGTCAAGAATAAATGAATGGGATGCAATTAAACTAAAAAACTTCTGCAAGGCTAAAGTTTTAGTCAGGAGTGTCAAGAAAGAACCTACAGAATGGGAGAAAATCTTTACCTGCTACACCTTGGAGAGAGGGCTAATATTCAGAATATACAAAAAACTAAACACCAAAGCCACAAATAATCCAATCAATAAATGGGCTATGGCACTAAAAAGAAATTTCTCAATGGAGGAAGTCCAAAAAGCCCATAAACATATGAGAAAATGCTCTATATCACTAGCAATCAGAGAAATGCAAATTAAAACTTCACTGAGATTCCACCTCACTCTGGTCAAAGTGGCAAAAATGAAGATATGAACAATGAGAGATGCTGGAGGGGCTGTGGGAAAAGAAGAACAGTCTCATTGCTGGTGGGACTGCAAACTGGTAACTCTGGAAAGCAGTGTGGAGACTCCGCAAAAAAATAGGGCTGGAACCACCTTATGACCCAGCTATCCCACTCCTGGGTATTTTCCCAAAAGAGCTAGAATCAGTATATTACAGAGATACAGCTTCATCAATGTTTATAGCAGCTCAATTTACTATAGCTAAACTATGGAACCAACCCAGATGCCCCTCACTGGACAGAGCGGATTCAAACACTATGGTACATATATACAATGGAATACTACTCTGCTGTTAGAGAGAATAATATCATGGCATTTGAAGCCAAATGGATGGAGATGGACAAAATTATGCTGAATGAAATATCCCAAACTCAGAGACTCAAGGGTTGAATGTTTTCTCTCATACGTAGAAGCTAGAATACAATCGGAAACAGACTAAAAGTTTGCTAAGCTAATAATAAACTCAACGTGGGTGAAGTTTTACACAAGTAGGGGGAACTTTGCTTATGACACTGGGGGATGAAGGGAGGGGGCAAAGAGGGGGTAGGAAGAGGAGGGACATCAAGGCAGCGGGAGGGAGGGAGGGAGTAGGGGGGTTGTCAACCCAGTGGGGAAACCTTCGACTTCCATGAGAAGTCTAATTAACATGGAGGTTAAGTTGGAGGAAACATGGAATCATGGGGAACCCAAGGGGGAAACCATGGAATGATATCAGCCTTGGTTTGCTCTGTCATTATACATTTGTTCTTGATTGTATGACAATGATTCCCTCCTAAATGTAAGACTATCTTGAACAAATAAAAAATGAATAAAAAAAAACAGAAAGAATATGTAGTATGCTCCCATGGACCTGAAGGAAATGGAAGTGAAACTAAAGCAGACCTTTAAGGATAGATACGCCATAGGCAAGAGGAGAGAAAATACTCCCTGAAATGGATGGTCCATTAACATAGGAATATGTTAATAAATCATCTTCATACAATTTGTCTTGAGACGTGGTTAAAAAGAAAACCATGTTCGAGAATTAGGAAAATTAAAAATCATGGTAGCCTTTTTTCCAATGAGCCTTCACTGTATGCCAAGCACTGAATATGTATTATGTCATTAATACTCTCTATAATCCTGTGACTCATGAATTGTATTCTGGTCTTAGAATAAAGGAAACAGGTTCAGAAAAGCTCAAGATCACACCGGAAGAGATTTTTTATGTATGTTTTGTAAGAAAAACACATTACAATTCTGTACCTGTCACCATCATAAGATCTTTACAAATGTTCACTAATTTAACTTTGTAGCTGGTTCTGAGGTAAGGGTTGTTGGCCTCAGTTTACACAAGCATTCAAGCAGGTAGGTGGTGGAGTAGGAGTGTCAGTGCCTCACCACTGTGCAAAAACTGCCAGGTAAGTGGAGTTGAATTTCACATTTGCCTCAATTTAATTCCTGTGGAGATGCTCCAAAAACTTAACCTTTTCATTTGTATTAGCTTGAAAAGTTTATTTAAACTGAAATCTAGTGTAACACATACAAAAGCAGCTGATTTAAACATGATTGGACCATATCAATAGACAAATGGCAAAAAATATTTTTGTAAGACTTTGTGAGGAAGAAATTAAGCAATCTCTAATCCTGCCTGGGTCATCATACCATAATTGTGATAATAATAATAGACTATTATTGCTTATTTACAGTGTTTTTGGTACTGTAAAGATATTTTAACTTTTCTCAATTCACACTATAATCTAGAATAGGAACAACTTTCATTATTTTCCATATGAGGAAACTAAGATAAAAAAGACTAAGTTACTTATCCAAGATCAGGCAGCTATTAGTCTCTAGCTTCACACTTACACCCAGGCAGAGTGACTCCAAAACCCACATCCCTAATCCCTAATTATAATCTTGAGACCCCAGGACATTCAAGGTCCTTGACTCTGTGTATTGAAACCACAGCGACCTGTGCCTCCTCTTACCCTAGTAGACCCAATGTTTCATTTAGTTCCACATGATTCTTTTTATTCAAAATACATGAAAACACCTTAACCACCAGGAAAGAAAGAGAGAAAGAAGGAGGAGGAAGAGAGAGATGGAAGGAGATAGAAGCATTTAACCCAAGAAATGCAATAAAAAATAAGGCAATGTTTTGTATTTCATATTTTAACTGGATCCTAAAGGGTTATAGAATAATAGTTCTGTTTATTAGGATGCATATTTTCAAGTGTTAGCCAGGCCACTAGTTTCAATCAGCTATAAAACATTTTTCTAGTATGAGTTTTTTGTAGCATTTAAAATTTTTTTTATATTCAAATAGTAACCCAAACTAATGCTACTAAAAATAATAAAAGAACAGTGAAGTAGAATCTAAAATTAAATTTGTTGAAGGTAAAGTGCAGATTCTCCATTTCTCCTTACACATGACTTTTTTTTTTTAAGTCTGAACACATTTTTTTTTCAACATTCAATAAATGCAAATTGTATTTTAGGTGTAACCACAGCTCTGAATGCTGCATTTCCAGGTTATCTCAGAGCATGTGCATGAGAAGAGAGTTTGCTGCAGTTGAATTCCTAAATCAAGTACTGCACAGTCATCCAAATAGAAGGGATCCCTTCCCTGTCTCTAATGCCAGTTACCATCTTCTGGAAATCCTGTTCCTCATGAAGAAGGAAAGTAAGGAAGCTGTTCAGAGAAAAGTCTGAGAAAGGATACTGAAGGCTAGGCTGCTGCTGATGAGAGTTTGTGAAGGAAGAAGCCAGGTCTTCACTGTGTAATTCCAGGACACAGAGCATTTCCATAGCAGAAGGAAATCTGTGAACTTGAAATGAAAATGGTTAGATTAAGTAAATCACTTTTGTGTGCATCAAGGCAGTAACCACTTGAAAACAAAGTCCATGCGGAAGTGGGCTTGTGCACCTGTATGCTCAGTGACTGGGAAGGCTGAGTGTCTCAAGTTCAATGCCAACCTGTACAACTTAGTGAGACTGTGTATCAAAATAAAATTTTAAAAAGGGCATGGGATGTAGTTCAGAGGTAGAATGCTTCTCTGGCATACATGGGGTGAGGCCCTGAGTTCAATTCCCAGTACAAGAAAACTTGGACACTAAACAACAAGCTTTAGAAACCGCTAACAGAGTAGGATTTTATTTTAAGTGTAAAAATACAATAACCCACCAACACAGCAAGACTCATGAGCTGTCAGTGGACGCTAG
Source organism: Aplodontia rufa (assembly GCA_004027875.1). Classification (NCBI taxonomy): domain Eukaryota; kingdom Metazoa; phylum Chordata; class Mammalia; order Rodentia; family Aplodontiidae; genus Aplodontia; species Aplodontia rufa. Next base: position 57,558 of record PVKS010011078.1, read on the forward strand.
CCCCTCCACCTGGCTCCTGGGATTTCAGTCCACTAGACATCCCTAGCTTCTGCTCCAGCCACACAGTCATCCCATCTTCATGTGGAATCTGGTACCTCAATCTATTAAAAAATTGTTTCATTCTATTAACATATCCTCATAATTAATAATGTCTTCCATGATGTATTTATCGGTGCTTATTATGAATTCCTCACCTAGAACCAAAAATTAACTTTAACGAGCCTTTCATTTCATTTCATCTAATTGCATCTTGATGGATCAAGACAATCTAGGTAAAATAATTTTCATTATCTGATCATCAGAACATTTACTTTATTAAAAACAAATAAGTTGTTAGCATTTT
>PVKS010011079.1:0-57858 GCA_004027875.1 Aplodontia rufa
ATATATATTTCACCTTGGAGTAATAATGGACAATTGAAAAATGAAAAATTTTAAATGTTCTTTCTTGGCACCAGAAACACATTTTTTTTTAAATACTCTGTCCTTTGTGGCTGGAGAGGTGGCTCAGTGGTAGAGCACTTGCCTGGCACGTGCAAGGTCATGGGTTCATTCCTCAGCACCACATATACAAATAAACAAAGGAAAAACAAAAACCAAAAGAAAACATTAATTTAAAAATTCTGTAACCAACATCACCTTCATCACCATATCCTACAGTTGATGTTATCATCACTTCAGGTACTGTTTTAACGTTTGGTATTTACATTTAGAAGGGAAGCTATTTAAGCCAAAAACTTTACCTGAAAGCAAGGAAAGATGTTTAAGACTAAGGTAGCAAACATTTAATGCCTTGTTCTTATATTATCTTTTTATATAACTCTTTTATTCCTTCATAGTTTCAGGGAAAAAGATGGTGCTTTGTTAAGTTTGAAAGGCTAAGATTAAAATGTTTATTCCCCAGGTAATAGTGAGAACACCAAGAAGAAATTTATTTCTACAATAGCCATGAAATCTGAAATTCATTGCTTGTTTTTAATTTTTTGTAGAAAAACCATAAGCAGGAATAAAGTCTATGGCTATTTTTCTTTAGTGAATATCTCCATGCAGCAGTAATAATGAAAAATTAAGAAAAGTACAGCAATTATAAACCTTCCATAGCACATAGCTATTGGGATGTAAGGTGCTGCACGAAGAAAGCTCTTCTAGTTGACAACAAAGCAGCCCCTTTTCAAGGTAAAAGTGAAGTATCCAATTTCTATTCACTAAATTTGAATGACTTCCCATAATGGCCTTCTCAGATGTGATCTATGTGCCAGTCTGTTAAAAATAAAAAACAGTTAAAATTTTAAACTGGTCAGCCAAATATTCAAGGAAACATCACACTGGCTTCTGGTACCTTCCTCAATGCTAAGGAGCTGTCTTAACACCAGAATAAGAGGCCCTATAAAAATCAACACATGCTAAAAGATAAAATGGGTCTTGTTCATGATAAAACTCCACAAAATAAGTGCTTACGTATTCTCCAATATCAACACGTCAAAACATGTTAAACTCTTTCTGCACTATCAAAAATAACATAAAATTAAAATAAACAAAAAGTAACTGATATAAAAAATACGTAATATTAATGAAATTTTTAAGTCTGAGAAAGGAGTGAGTTTTCATCAACCAAGGCAAGGGCCTCTCACATGATGAAAACCATAGACCTTCTGGGTATTTGCAGAGAGGGGGTCAGTCTGTGTCATAAGACAATATGTGGCCTTTCAGAAATTCACAGAAAATCATGTAGGCTCAAAAATCAATTGAAGCAATAAAATAATTCAAAAATACAAACAGTCCCATAAAGATTGTATGACTGGCACATGAGTTGCATATTTTCCCACTGACATCAGTATAAGAATTGAACATATTATTAAAATTTTGAAGAAAACTAAGTTTTGTTCTTTGTTATTGGATATACTTCTCTAATATATAGCAATTTAAAATTAACACAAATTGCATAACTCTTAAGTAAATATGACCATTCAGAATCTCACATGTAACTGCATCAAGTATTTCATTCATTATTCTTTATATCAAATATATCATATGCTGTATCATAGCTCTTCTGTACCTAGATCTCCTTTATGAGTCACTTTAGTAACATGAAACTATTCATACAGAACTAACTCACCATGCCTGCAATCACCCTTGCATGATTTGGGTTAAATTATATCCCTAAAAAGATGAGTTCAAGTCTTAACTTGCAGTACCAGTGGAAACAGGGTCTTTGCTGATGAAAGTTATGAAGAGGTCATCACAGTGGGCCGAAATCCACTATGACCATGTTCTTTATAAGAAGGGGAAAGTTCAACAAAGAGACAGACATTTGGAGAAGAAAGACCATAAAGATGATGTGGAGACACAGAGAGAATACTGTCTATGCCCAAGGAATGCCCAAGGCTGCAAGACACAGAATAGAGGAACAGTTTCTCCCTTGCTGACCTCAGAAGGAACTAACTCTGCAGTTTTCTTAGCTTGTTTTGTATTGCTATAATAGAATTACCACTCATTAGGAAATTTATAAAGAGATTAAATTTATCTATCATAGTTCTGAAGGCTGAGAAGTCCAATTTAAAGAGCCTCTTTGCTGCATCATCCCAGCTGGAAAATTAGAAGGTCAGAGAGGGCTTAAAAAAAGTAAATTGAACTCACAGCCTCAAATTCTTCCTTAATGCATTTAAGTGGTAGCTCTCAGGACTTAAGCACCTCTGTGAGGCTCCACCTTCATGAGGCTCCACCTCCCAGCACTGTTGCATAGTGGGTTGTTTCCAACATATGCTCTTTGGAGGACACTGTCCAGCCACAGCTGACTTCTAGCCTCCAGAATTATGACACAATACATTTCAGTTGTTTAAACCACCCAGTTTCTGGTACTTTGTTCCAGCAGCCTCAGGAAACTAATATACATGCTCTAGATGGAGTTGGCCAAAGCTTGCATAGTGGGGCTAGAATCACTGGGGCCTCACAGAATTCCTGCAGCACACATATGACTCCATACTGTCAGAAAAGGTGTGAAAAATCTGCAGGTCAGATGGGAATGGGAAATATGCTCCCCTAAAATATTAAAAGCAGTCTTGCATCTGCTTACAACACATTCTATATGTTAAAGTTTAATCCTCCCAATACATTAGGAATGCAATAAGGGAGGATTATTATCTTCATTTTATAAAAAAGGAACCTGATGCTTAGCTCAATATGTGTCCAATGTTCTTATTTTTTTTCCAGAGAATGATGCCCCCTTGTTTTTGTCAGTTTTTCACCACTGTGACCAAAAGACCTGACAAGAATAATGTAAAGGAGAAAACGTTTACTTAAAAGAGTTCACAGTTTCAGAGGTCTCACCCCATAGATGGCCAACTCCACTGCCCTAGGCCCAAGGTGAGACCAAACATAAAAGCAGAAGGGTATGACAGAGCAAAGAAGCTAAGGACATGACACCCCTCCCTAGGGACAAAATACATACCCTAAAGGCAAGTCCCCAATGAACCACCTCCACCAGTCATACTCTACCTGCCTATAGTTACCACCTGTTAATCCCTATCAGGGGATTAATACACTGATTAGGTCAATGTTATGAATCGATCATTTTACCTCTAAACCTTGAATTGTCTCTCACATGAGCTTTTGGGGGACACTTCATATCTAAACCATAACATCCCTAATAAGGCGTTTGGAGTTAGATTAAGCACTTAACCTAAAGGAAAACCTTGTATTGCTTCTACCCACCCACTTGTATAGAGAAACTCCATGGAATTTCCTTCTCTGCATTAGGACCACACTGCTCTCTATGCCCATCCTGAAAGTCAACTATCTATTTCAGAAAAGAATACCAAGGAATATAACCATACTCAGACACACTTCCATTACAAGATAATATCTGTCCTTTGAACTCATTCAAATTCCAAAGAGACTATCTTCACTCATTCCCTCAATAATCATTTATAAGCCTTCAAAACTGTCTATATTCCCTTTTCTCTCTCTCCCATGTAGAAAAGGTGGTATATAAATTTCTGAATAATTTCAGGCCAGTGGGTAATCACACTCCTGCAATTATCCCCCATGCTATGATTTTTTCCTTTTTGCACATGCCATCTCTCCTATTTAATCTTTGTCAGTTTATTCCAGGAAATCTTCAGAGAGTGGAGGTGAATTTTCCCTTCAAGCCTATATCTACATGGCAAAGCAAGTATTGGTGCCAAATCTTTTCTAGGAAGAGACAATATACTCATAAATATTTTAACTTGAAACATTGGTGGCACTTTAAAAGAAATGCCTCTTCAAGTGGCTCTAGGAAGAAAGACAAAAATAGTATTGGACTGACTAAGAAGGCTGAGACTCAAAGACCATGGTAAGATGGAATAAAGCTGAAGAAATTGGTAGAAAAAGTAACCTATAATTTACGATACCAAGACTTGAAGAGAGAGATGGAAACAGACTGTAGAAAGAAAACAGGCATGATGAATGAATGCAATCTCAGGGAGGAAAAGAATAAATTATGTGGGTGCCTAAACAAACACTGCAAGGCCTTCAGGTAGCTAACTGCAGAAGTGGAGGGAGGGTTGTAGTGGGAAATGGGGTTGAAAGGTTGGGGCCCTTCAATTGCACTGATGATTAAATCGGGTTCCACAGGATGGGCATGTAATTCTTTCTCACTGTCAGTTCTTGATCAGGGTGTGATGTGATGAAGGAGGCTCTTCTAGCAGCTGTGTTAAAACCACTTAAATGGCAGAGCAGCATGGTATTGGGATTGGTGCAGTATATGACTCAGAAAAAAAATGCTTAGAACTAAAGAGACAATGACTCTATTTAGATGTTCTCCATTTAAGCTACCGGCAAGACATCCCTTGTTCAATGTGATACTTCTGGACATATTGGCCTTTGTGGCAGCCTTTGGCTAGGGGTAAGATTTCTCTTGATCCAGCCTGGAGATCTCATATTTATTCCCTATTCTTGGCAGAGAGTCTCTGCATGATTAGAACCTATTTAATTTGAGTCTTTGCTCAAATACTACTTCTTCAGAAATGTCTCTTTTGGCTCTTCTGTCTAAGAGAAACTTTCCCTGCCATTTTCCATTCCATTATACTGGTTTATTTTTCTTTCTTTATAGGATCTATTCCTACCCAAAATTGTATTTTTATTTATTTTTTTTATTAAATTCAGTATGTTCTTACATATTGAAGAGATTTATTGCTACACATTCATAAATGCATAAGTAATGACAATGTAACTTAAACTTGATCCTTATCTAGTATCTCCCCCCAGCTTCTCCCACTTCCTACTCTCTTGTCCTACTTATGATCTTATGCATTCATAGGTGACAATGTATATGGACGTTTATATTTGTAATACGGGGAAAGACAATGGAGACAAGAAGTACAAAGACCTTGCATGTCTTGTTTCCAGTTTGATTTCCAGAGCTTGGCACAGAACTCTGCAGAGAGTAGGAACTCACTAAAATGTTTAATGAATAAAGACATCCCATCCTATTCTCAAGCTCAAGTGATAGCATCTCCTAAGTCATTTTTTATCCATCTTCACTAGCTGTTTTTCAGTATGCCACATTAGTACATGCCATCTTTTTCACCTGGATTAATGCAGTACCCACACAGCTTCTTTCCTGTGATATTCAGGCCCACTTTAAATTTATTCCTACACAGATAAGTTTTACAAATATAAATCACATCAAATCACCAGCATCATCCATTGTCATCAGGATGAACACTACAGTTTTAACATGGACAAGAAGACCCTGCTTGGATGGGCCTCAGCCTAGGTGCCCAGCCTTATCCAGCTCAACTCTCCCTTTGATTCTCCTCAGTTACTTGATTTCACCTTATTCCTGTCCATAGCAGGTCCTTTGCACAAAGGATAGTTCCCTGTGCTTTCTGGAAGACTTTTCTTCCCAGACTTTGCTCTCTCATATTCTGCTACTCACACTTCATGTATTGATCAAATGTTTCTTCTTTAGGTTCCTGTTATGCAAGCCCATGAAATCAGATTGCTCTATTTCAGAGCATTTACCTTTGTAACTATATAATTACCAGCTTTGTTATTGTTGTGTGTGTCTAATTAGTGACTGTCTTCCTCCAGGACTCTTCACTCCATTATAACATAGACCATGAATTTTTTGCTTACTATCAGATCTCTAGAATCAAGAAAAGTGGTTTGAGGTAGGGATGTAGTTCAGTGGCAGAGCACTTGTGAAGCATGTGCAAGGGCCGGTGTTTACTCTCCAGCACCAAATAAATATGTATATATACATACATGCACATATACATACATGGCTGCCATCGAATAAATATGTGTTGAGTGATTGGAAGAATATACTCTGTTGGAAAGCAAAGAGCTACAAATTAATGCCAATGTCAAACACACAGTTATAAAAACTTTCTGCAAATACTGAAGTAAAGATGAAGGCAAAGATATTAGTGACAACTTATAATGTGATAATGAGCTACTACTAAAACCAAAGGAGTGACAGGGAGCCCAGTACAATGCAACTCTGGACCAGCCCTGACTATTGACTGGAAAATAATGGGACCAAGAGAATCTGTTTCATTAAGGAAGTAGACAAGAACCAGTTCAAACAATTTAGTTATGACTTAGGTACTGACAGTAACTGGGTGAAAGGTTACATTTACATATCCTATTAACAGCTCCTTGACTCATCAGTCTGCTCTGGAAACATTTATCTATGCAGAGAAACCATCCAAACTTTCCTCTCCTTAGCATTTCCATTATAAAATTTTTTAAAAAGTCTCTCAAAAGTCCTTAGTTCCCTGGAAAATGTTTTAAAGACATTTCACTGTGGTCGATTAGGCATACAGTAATGGCTAAGTGAGGCAAGGGCCTAGGAGAAAATGGTGTATAATAGAAAGAACCCACTTTGCTCCTGATTAAAGTTACTCATGTGCAACTTGAGAAAATGTACACACTAAAAAGTTCTGAGCACTATATGGGTTAAAGGACAAGGCCTATTTTTTAACCCTGATTATTACTGCTTTATTCCCAAAACATTAGAATCCATATAATTCTAAATTCTCTGGGGGAAAGAAAAAGCTTATTAGTTTATTTTTATTTCCTTATTTTCAGCTTCTTTTAAAATAAGATGGAACGCCGATGAGCACGAAAAAAAAATCTAATGTGTTTCCTTTCATTTGAACTCATCAGTGACTCATGCAATAAACAGCAAGTCTCCCGGATTTATTTTTGAGGAGGGCACACCAACAGTTTCAACAGCATACTCCAGTTTTACTGGAATCCATTTTCCAAAGATGACTTACTTATCACGCCCTGCCTGAGAAAGGACAGCATGAAGTTGGTGAAAATTTTGATCTTCAAAAATACAACAGACAATAAGTATTTCCAATTTCATGCTGTTTATATGACAAGAGTGAAGGCACAAGGAAATACAAGCCTGAGGCACCGGTAAGAACTGTGGCAAACAAAACAGAAAGGAAAAATGAAAGCACACTGAACAATTGACTGTATTAGATTTAGGGGTCAGAAGGGGGATTGTAGGGGAAATAACAAGTCTTTCTCCTCCCTACAGAAATAAGATTTCAAAATTCACAGTAAAAAATGACATTTAATAAGGCAGCATTTAAAAACTAAACGGAGTAAAATCTCACTAATTAACAAATGCCTGCTTTATACAAAAGACTAGATTGCTGCTATAAACCCTATCAGCACATGACCTCTGACCCTCCCAAATTTACTGAAATTTGGGGATTACCTATGAAAATAAGGATTTTTGATGTAATTAGTAAACAAGAAGTTCATGCATAACCTACACCAGTTTTCTTTATATACTATGGAAGGTTCCAGCTACAAACAGACAGATATCATGCTACTTATAAATTCACTTATCACTTATAAAGGTTCCCCTCAAGAGTTCTAAAAAGTGACAGCCTTAGCAGATTCTGGACTATGTGTCTAAGTACTTAAAAAATAAATTCAACTTCAAAAGTATTCTAAAGCTGAGATTTTTGGAAATTTTGATTAGTCATTTAAATAAAACTTTACTGCACTATAAATAGTACTATTTTTTTATTTATTTAATTTATTTTAGTATCATGAATTGAACCTAGGGGCACTTAACCACTGAGACACATCCCCAGACCTTTTAATTTTTTTTAAATGAAAAAAAGCTAAGTTGCTGAGGCTGTCTTGGATGTTGGGGTCCTCCTGTGAGCAGCTGGGATTATAGGTGTGCCCAACAATAAGTACGATTTTAAAGTGAACTTCTTTTTTGCATAGGTGAATGAAATCTCCAATACCTGAAATTTATGATAGGGCAGTTTTAGTCATGGAGATAGCAGGTGGTGGCAGGATTCTTTCCTAAGGCCCTTAACCTTGTGTTGTACCTGACTAGCAGTCCACAGCACACTCAGAGCAGGTAAACACTGTCTTTCTGACCGTAGCCATGGTTATAGCTGGGCTCTCATTCTCTGTGCTTTCGCTTCCCAGTATTTGTAGTCCATGCCCTCATAATAATGAGTTTTCCCCATCTGAAAAGGGACATGGATCGGCTGCTTTTGTTTCTTGGCATTTCCTACTAACTCTGCTGTGTCATTTAAAATTGGGTTTTAAAATATTACATTTTTAATTTTTTGAGTCCAGTTCCCTTCTTTCTTGATGCTGTCCTCTATAACTCCCTGAACAAGAGCCATCTGGAAATCTTGTTCCTACCTTCTCTTCTTTATGTGAGTCCAGGCCAGCAGGTGTAGCCCACACTGCCTGGGTGCCACTGGACCAGCTATGTTCTAGAAATTCACTGCTAATATAAAGATCTTATCCTTTCAGGTTTGGCTTGGCTACTGGATGAAGCTCAAGATAGTATTCAGAAATTCAAACTCCTTTTAGCACATATCCCAACCTCAATCACATATGATTTTGAGTAAGGCCATACATATGTGGAACTTCTGTTGTGACATGGCCTCAAATTGACATTGTGGATAATTTTGTACTCTTTTTTTTTTTTTTTACCAAAACAGTACTGAAGTAAGTACTATATAGATTACACAAATTGAAATATATCCTCTATTTAGAGGAATATCTGAGAATTTTAACATGAAAGTCAGCATCATGTTTATGTTGTCAAAATAAATTCTATTGCCTCTATTCACTCATCAACACAAAAATATCTGAAGTTTTGAACTAGCAACATAAATGCAGTAATAAAAAGAGTCTATGCCTGCTCTACCTAATACAGTAGCCACTAGCCACATGTGACTATTAGGCAGGTGAAGCATAGTAGTGCAACTGAGGAATTGACATTTTAAATTTTTATTCCATTTTAATTAATTAATATCTAAACAGACAATGTAGTTAGAGGCTCTTGAAAATTGTAAAGAATCTAAGATTCTATCCTACTTACAAGTCAATAAATTAGTATGTCACAGTTTCACAGATATTGAGAGAGACATAAGTTTTGAGGAACAGAGACAAAGGACTATGTTACTCATAAAAGCAGCAGTAACAGGAATAGCAGCATAGCTGTGCCTATTCCCTGACACACAGTTCTCACAGGATGATGTGAAAGCACAGGCAACACCTGTTTACCAAATAATTTGCAGTACACAAGGGGAAAACTGGGCTTAGGGTACCTGCATCTTTTATATTGGACAGTATGTCTAAAAGCCCTTTTCTCCAGAGGAGATAAAAAGACATTATATCTTCCAAGGCTATCTAACATATAAATGGCCTTGAGAAGATATTCTACAATGAAAGCAATTACTTCCTTTGTTCACAAGATATATACAAATTTAAGCAACTAGCGGAAAGCTTTCCCCAATAGTGTAGTATTATACACACCTCTGAAATCTACCCATCTCTCTCCATCTTACTAGAACGTCCTGCTTGTGACTATACTTAATTCTTGCTAGAACTTCTCCAAGCTTCTCAAATGGTTATCCTGCTTCCTCTATTGCCTCTTCTTAGGCATCATCTAACAGTATCCAGAATTTACCATGAGATATAAAACTAATTGTGGCACTCTCATTTCAATCTTTTATGTCACCTACCATCCTTTCCACGTCAACCACTGCTCTCCTTAGCAAGTTCAACAAGTCCCTGAATGATGTAACACTGCCTCTGTCTGGGGATAATTCCCTTGTTTGTCCTTCTAAGATTCATCCCTATAGCCACACTAAACTTTTACTTCCTTAAGTGCAGAGATGATAAAATGGTGGCCTTGAATTTAATTCCAACTACAAATCTCTCTGGTTTGGTCCACATGATAGTTAAAAAGCATTTGGGCCATTTCACATTTTGGGAGATTCATAATTATAAAATGAGAATTTTAAGCTCCTCTTTTAAAATCTGGGCATCTGGCAACATTTGGCCTACATCCCAACTTGACAACACTTGGCTAAAGCAGACTATCTACTGTTCTCTTTAAACAAAACCTGGATTCTTCAGGTTGCCATACATCTCCCTTCTGTTCTCATTTTTTTAAATGCATTCGTTTATATTATTCACCTGACTTCCAGAATAATGTCCCCTTGATCTGGAACACTCTTTCAACCTCTTCAGCTACTACTGCACATGCTTCAAGTCTTCATGAATTCACTTCCTCTCTGACCACCAACCACTACCAACCCAACAAGGAGGAGGTGGTTAACTGCATTATGCTCACCCACCCAAGACCCTAACATCCCCCATGTCTTTTGTGATATCCCTTTCGTGGCACAAATCACAGAGTATTAAAAAAAAATGTTAACAAATAGGCATCCTTTCCTAGATTTTTAGGTCATTAGTGAGTAACTGTGTCTGTCTCATACATCACTGTACACCAGTGCTTAAGAAAGAGCCCAACACATAGAACTCAATAAACACTTGTTAGTTTTTCCTGTTGTTGTTATTAGTATTGGTGATAGAACCCAGGGCCCTGAACATGCTAGCGAAGTGTTCTATATACCCTGCCATTTTTAAAACATTTTATTTTAAATTTTTCATGCTGGCCTCCAACATGTTATCCTTCTGCCTCAGCCCTTAGTAGTCGGGATTACAGGTGAGTGCCAGCATGCCTGGCTTCAATAAAAACTTGTTGAATAAATAACAGACACAAGGTGGCTGAAGAACTACTTCAAAATATTGAGGATATGTGAGAATTTGTGTAGTTTTAAATATTATTTATTTTCAAAATTTGGACCTTTGAAATGCCATTCCCTCCACTCCTTGTATAGTAGAGAAGGATCTATGCCCTAGAGAGAAGGCAGGGAGCTAAGCACCTCTAGAGAATTAGCTCATTGAGGGGGCTGGAGCAGTGGCTCAGTGGTTTCGGCACTTGCCTGGCAAGCACGAGGACCCGGGTTCAAACCCCAGCACCACGTACACAACTGAGTGTTGGAGCAACTAAGGCCATGTGAAAAACTCAATAAAGTTGTTTCTCTCTTTCTCTGTCTCTCTCTGTCCCTCTCTCTTTAAAAAAAAAAAAATTGTTAATAAAAAAGAATTAGCTCATTGAATCCTTTCAACAGTCCTTTCAGGTAAAGACTTCTACTATTCTTATTTTGGAGATGAGAAAACTGAGGACATGGAAGTTAAGTAATCACAATTAGCAGGTAAATAACTGGGGAGAACTCAAACTCAGGCTCATCAGAACCCAAAGACAACATTCTTAACCACATACAATTTACAAATGGAGATTTTCAATGTGCCCCAGGTGACACAATTTCACACAGTGTAAGGGCAAATCACAGAACTATTTATCAGTCCATTGGAATTATAGCTTACTCTGCCACCAACTAGCTGCTGTTCAACTGTGGATAAGATAAAGGTCTTACTTTACACAACAACAAAATAAGTAAATAGTAGGAGAGAATAGATGATGAAATTTCTCCGGGGAGACCTGACCAACACTGACACCACCAGCTTCATTCACAGCCTATCTTTTGAGCTATTTTTGTGCAGTTTTAAAAATTAGCTCTTCTAGACTACACCAGGAAATGAGGTGAAGAAAGTTCTTGCACATACAAAAAGCCCTCTGGCTCAATATTCACGACTATTATGCCAACCACACAGTTTCCAGGGCAGTGAAAATAATCTTTACTCTCATTTAACAAATAGGAAAAAAAAGGTACCACACAATAAGGGCAGGTGTAAAGTTATCACTGCCCCTCTCAGACTGTCCCTCAGCCTGCCATGCCTTACTGTGTACGTGGAAAGCCAGCAGGTAGATACATCAGAAATGTCATTGAGTCACGTGAAATACAATCTAGTTGGGCAGGAAAATACTCTGGTCAGTCTTTTTCAGATGGAATTCTTCCTCCTGTTTTGCTCTAAGCCAAATAAAAAAAAGAAGTGGTTTTATAAACAAAACTTTCACTACTGTTTCTTAATTGTTTTAGGTCAAGCTTCCAGAGTCAATTCAAGATGTACCAGGCATTTAAGTGTTCAAGTTTCATCCAATTAAAATGTTACATTCAGCAAAAAGTATTACGGAGATAAAACAATAAAAAAATTTCAACAAATAACCTTTGAATATTTTTCTAGGTATTGAAATTTCCTTTCTCAAGAAGAAAAGGAAAAATTATATGTGGGTCTCATAAATTTCTTTCTTTCTTTAATGAAATTAGGATTGAAATTATTACAGCATTTAATATTTGATCACATAAGAAGATGCTTTCCTAAGCTTGCATTCTAAAAAACAAAATTCACTTATTTCCAAGTGTACCTTTATTCAATGAAGTAGAAACATCTGAAATTTTATTCTAGAAAATACTTCCATATATAATTAATATGTGCCTGGGAAGTAACTCAGTGGTAGAGCACTTGCCTAGCATGTAGCACCTGAGTTTCCCCAGCATCAGAAAATAAATAAATTTATATTTATATGTGATATATATTTATATGTTATATATAATCTTCATTAATAAAAAAGAGAAAAGAAAGCACCCGAATAGATCCTATATTTGTTCCAAAAGACCAAGCAGATTCACCAACTTACGATCTTAAAGAGCCTAAGATAATGCATTTTTAACATTCTATTGCCACATACAGAATATTATTAGAATGTTTGATTTTCATATAAAATACGAAATAAAACAATGTGCCTCTAACTTAGATTGGAAGGCCCTTTGGGGCAAGGATCACATTGTATATTTTTCTATCTGTAAAGCACACACCAGAGTGCATTGTGCAATACAAAACTCATGAAATTTTTTATTAAATTAGGGATGCATATACGACAGGACTTGGTCATCTAATACCAAGTCTAAAGATTATTTTCTTAGGCCTTTTACTTGAGATTTTATATATATATATATATATATATATATATATATATATATATATAAATATATATATATATATTTGTAAAAAAGGCACTAACAGTGCTTGTTGTGCCTGTGATTGTTAACTGCAACTTGATCACACATAGTTTGAGTTAAATGTCTGAATCCACTGTATGAAAATGAAGGTCTCCTTCTTGAATAATTAAAACTAACAGTAAATTTCAATTTGTATATTGGATGCAAAAGAGACTGGAAAATAGAAAATATCTGAAGCGAAGTTCTTATTTCCAAAGACTGAGACCAATAAAATCTTGCTATTTAAAGGTCCATAGCTTTGCACATAGGGTTTGGTGAGGAAGTGTTCAGATTTCAACGCTGAACCCCAAATACCAACTGGAGGATCAAGTGTCTTTTACTGGCCCAAACATCTAGAGAAACAATCATATCTCAACCAGAGGACCTGAACTTAGAATTAGGACACAGGATCCGCCAGCATGCAGCTTCAGAAGACAAGATACCTTGGCTCAAAACCCCTATGATACCCCTAATCCATCCCACTGAATCCCCGTAAGTACCCTCAGGGGCGGGCAGGGTAGACGCGCGTTTTGCAGATGACAGCACAAGTTTCGATGGATAGGGTCACAGACCACACAGAAGGAAGATGACTGAAGACAGTCTTAAATACTATACGAAGTGGCGTATATTTTCCATTCTGCCTCAACGATCGCCCTTTCGCTTGTGTATTACATATACTCTTAGGGCTGGCGAAACCTCAGGAAGAGAGCAGAGCTGGGCGGACGCCGCCGAGAGGACGGGGAATTTCCACGCTTCCCGGCTCTCGCCGGGACTCCAGCACCGCAGGTCACCATTCTACCCCAGCTACTCTCAACCTGCGCTGTGGTCCCTATTTGCCCCAAACTAGTCCCAAGGGCGGGCCAGAGAGACTGGGGGCTTTCCCGCCTTCGCGGAGAGTTGTCCAAATTGGGGGTAGGAAAAGCAGAGGGTGAGGACGCAAGAAGTGCGAAGGTGAGGACAGCAGGAGAGAGAGATCCCTCCTACACTGGCCAGGGAACTAGTGGTGCTGACGGAAGGTCTGGGAAAGCGAGGAGGCTGGGTCTACGCTGGATCCCCCACCCGGTAGCCCCGGAGGAAATCCACTACAGCCCCGGGCGCCAGGAGACGGAGGCGCCTGAAGCCGCAGGATGTTCGTCCCGGGCCCACCAGCTGCCCAACTTCCCGCGCCCCCACCCTCATCCTTGCCCTGCCCGCCCGGCAGCGGCGGCAACACCAACCTGCGCGACCGCGGGCTCGGTGCTGGGCGGAAGCCGGAGCGGGCGAGCGGCGGAGCGGCGGGCGGAGTAAGTTGGAGGCTCCGGGTCCCTGGGCGGAGACAGCTGAGCACGCGGCAATAGAGGCGGTGGCGGGCGCTCCCTCCTCCCCGGGGCTCGCGGCCCAGCCCGAGCCACTGCTCACTCTCGACTCCGGGGCAGCTCCCGGTCCCTCCCCCGGGCGGCCCGGATCCCGCCCCGCGCCTGCAGCCTCAGCTCCGCCTCTGCCCCTCTGCGCGCCGGGCCAGCGGGCTGGGAAACTGCCCGGCCGAGTCTCCCCGCGGCAGCTTTCCGGGGGATCTGGGTGCCCTCGGTGTTTGGACTCACGGGCCGGCAGGAGGTGGCCAGGAGCTGGAACTCTCGCCCAAGGGCTGGGGAAAAGAGAATCAAGGCCCGACCTGAAAGTCCCTCTTTGACCTCCCGTGTCCAGTGTCCCTAAGAAGGGCCCTGTGAGGTAGCCACGTCAGCTGCCCGGAGAGCGGCCGAGGAAAATGTCCAGCTCTCCCTCGGCTCTGCTGTGGGTCAGGAGACGTTTCCCGAGGGAAACAGGGACCCTCCCCCGGACTCTGGCTCCAGGACGGGGCTCCTCCGCCAAAGACAGTACACGGAACTGGCAGATCGGGCACAGGGTTTGAACCCTTAGAAGAGATGCATTTTCTATACACTCCATCTCCTGTCGCTTGGCCCCCGGATTCAGGCCCCCTCGCTTGGGTCTGCGCAGTGCTTCCCTGCCTGTACCCCAGGGCCAGAAGCATGGAGGTGCTTTTATTGGTCTGGCTTCCCACTTCCATCTACACATCCTTTTCTGCAAAACTTTAACCCCGAGAAGCGCCTGGCTCTCACAATCCTATATCCCTAAACTGGGCGATAGGAAGCCAGGCTAACCTCCTCCCCACTGCAGGAGAGTGCTGGGATCCAGGAGGTGGGGAGTTCCAACCTGAGGATTTATGTCCTAGAAGCTTGATAATATGTGCTTTACTGACACCCCCTCCCACAAATTGATATGCATTTAATTGAGGGCAGGTATTTGCCTCTCTCCTTCTGCAAATAGCTTGAGTGTTGATGGTGCCTCTTCCCTCCCTAGTTCCAGTGGTTTCTCCTCCTTCAAGAGTTCTAGCCTCCATTTACCCAGCCTCTTCCATGCCAGCTCTAGGCTGCGCCAATCCAGAGCCTGGCTAGGCTGGGGAAGGCTGGGAAGATGAAGATAAAGCCAGTGTTCTGAGAAGAAGCACTAAAGTGTAAACTGAAGGAGAGTAATCATGGAGAATGAGGTGGATTCCTCAAACCATATGGAAGTTTCCAGAAAGAAAATTCCTATGTTCACTGGGAAACTACCCATTCTTAAAACGGAAACTCTGGACTCCAGTCCAAGAGAATTTCTAGGGAGCTGTGGAGAGGCTCCAAGGCCTTCTGGAGCTCCACTTCTCAACCTAAATTCCAAGTCAGGCTGATGACCTCAGGCTCACATTGCGGAAATTGAAGGTCACTGAGGATACAAGAAGGCACAAAGCTGGGTCAGATAATCTACCCCAAGGACTGTTCTTTGGCTTTAGGCATTCCCTAAGTCACTTGTTCCTTCCCCTTGGCCTGGATTATAAAGGAAAACAACCACTTGAAACTTCCTTAAATCTGAAGTCATGGGTTAATCACTAAGGGGTATGCACCCTTTTAATACATTTCCATGCCTTTTTATCTGTTTTTAAAAAATGATGTCTTTTTTATTTTTATTTATTTTTTGGTGAAGGATAAAATATGAAAGGATAGGAATCCTATGCTGTAAATTTGTTGCTTTTCAAGTTAAATTCAATGCATTTTGATTTCAATATAATTTTCCTACTCAACGAGTGACTGTATTTTTAAATTCAGGAGCGATATTGAAATAAAACTTCCTAAATGTAACCTAATGGTAGCCATCTCTCATACCTTAAAGTTCTGGTTGGCAGAGTCACAGTTTTGGCAGAGAGCCAATCCTTTGCCTAATGAAGCTGTCCCTAAGCCCAGAGCCTGGGAGTTATAACCTCAGGGCATTTCAGTCTGTGCACAGGTCAGCCACAGACTTGAATTTAGTATTCACTTTGAGAAGTCACCTTTTCCCCTGTTCTCAAGGTTCTGCCCAACAGAGATTGCCTGACTCTAGGAGTGCCATTACAAAAGAAAAGCTTTGTGTCTCAGTCTTACTTTCAAAAAGACTATATCCAACTTAATTGTAAACTTTATTTTTCTTGCCTTATTTCCTCTAATATTAATGGTGTGTGTAGTCTTATTGCAAAAACTGTTCAGTCAGCTTATAGGGATAAAGAACCCAGTTTTTCATGAGAAAAATCCTGTAGCTAAAAAGAACGAGAGGGTTTATTTACAGACAACAGCATTGGTCTTAGGCAGTGTTTCAAAGCGGACAGAAATGGAAATGGATGTTCCTCCATAAACATCCCCCCTCTATTTTTTTCTCAGTAATAGAGAGTGAACTCAGGGATGCTGAACTACATCACCATACCAGTCGTTTTTATTATTATTTTCAGAAAAGATTTTGGTTAAGTTGCTGAGGCTGGCTTCAAATTTAAGACCCTCCTGCCCCAGCCTCCCAAGTTCCTGGAATTACAAACATATACCACCATGTCCAGCTCCACTTTTTTTTTTTTCTAATTTGTCTTTACATGAGCCTTGTCCACCCAGGTCTCCAAGCCAACCTACCTCCTATAAAACCTTTAGGAACCTCAGATGCTATCCCCTCCTACTAGTGTTTGTCTTGGAAAAGAGTGTCATTTCAAGCAAGATTGAGACAGGAAAAGGAGATTCATGAAGACTCTTTTCTCTACCCCTTATTTTTACACCTTTCTGATAGCCATTTCATTGTTAAAGATGGATCTGATGGACAGAACATTACTCTGGACAACTTAGGAACTGCACAGGTCTACAGAATTTTCTGAAAAGAAAGAAAAGTAAGTCCTTCCTCATTCTACAGCACTTCAAACATGATTTAAGAGTATCTGACCTTGATTAAGAACAAAAGGTTACACTGATATAGTAATATAAGCTTCAAATTGATTCAAACAGTCTAATTTGCTTGTGCACATTTGGAATAACAAGAGAAAATATTAATTTAAATATACAGGTCATCAAAAAGTGCCTTGTGGGCCACATAATGAATAGCCCTATGTTAAAGTAATACATGTTTGCTCTTTCATAAATAAGTTTTCCTCTGGAATATAGACATCCATCATAGAGTCAATTATCTTGCACAGTATGTGCTATAAAAGCACATAAAAGAAATAATATACTACATTGCTTATTTGAAAGTGATCAGGAATCTGCAGCTCCGTGCTGGCACGTCTTTAATTTCATGGTGTTAAGGAAAAACTATAGGAGTATGAAATAGCAAACCTTTCCTACTGGAGTACTAATTCAATTACCTATCATGATATATACGTATATGTAAAATTTTTCCCCATTAACTGGCAGAAACACTATGGGACGATTTTCTGGTCTTACTCTACTAACCTCTGTAGCGAGAATGTGAACATGGAGTTTCCTTTGAAAACAAAAGGGATCACTACATTCTGATCAGCTCCAGGGATGTTCCAGAAGAACAAGGCCAGATATGGTATTAGAAGGACATAAATTATCATATAAATGAGGCTAGACTCTTATGAAATTTATGCATCAAACAGACCTCAAGATTTTAAAAGTGCAGTAAGAGATAGGCCAACTCAAACTTCCTTGATATAATGCCAATGTGAAAACTTTTTTCTAAGGCAAACTCCCATTCTCCCTTCTTTGACTTCGTGATGCATACATAAGTAAAATACCAAAATATTCTGTAGAAAACTCTGTCAGGTTAAGTACACAGAGGCTTCTTCAAGTCTTCATATTACTTTCTCTTGTGACACTTTTAAAGAGCCTTGAAAAAAATTCTTAAGGGACTATTTAATAGCTTCCCAGAGAGTAGAAGGTATTATCATTATGGTACAAAGGGCATCATTCATTTTTAATTCTCTGCTCCACAGGTGTTCCCTGCCCAGACTGTGGTTGACACTTAGAGAGTCTAATTATGATTCATGTATCCCACATTCCCCAGGAACTGGTCCCTCTAATTTCACACAATGCCATTATTTAGAGAAGAAAAATATGTTTCAGTCCTAGTAGCTAGACATAGTGATTCTCAATCCTGTCCACACATTAAAATCACCTAGGGAGCTTTAAAAATCCTGATGTCTCAGCCTTGTCTCAGACCAAATGAGAAAGAACCTCTGGGGGTGGGACCTGAGGATAAGTATTTATGTAATTCCCCAGGTATTTTTTATGTATAGTAAGGGCAACCATTGATAGAGCATAAACACATAGCAAATAAAAATAAAATCATTCTATTTAAAAATATACCATTTAATATCAGCTGGTCCACCTAATAGATGCAGTTCTTCACCTTAAAAAAAAAAACAAGAAGATGGTCATTTATTTTGATAATTTTCCTACACCAAGTCATATTCTCACTGCCTACTTTAGGTATCTGGCTGTGATAGAAATACTGGTTCACAATGAACAGTGAACTGGTTCATCCATGACCTTAATTTGGTGGGTTTCTGAATGGAATCAAAGTCATAGATCACTAAAGAAAAACAGACTTGGGGGAAATTAAATCTTATAAGTCTCACAAGTAATCCCCTTGAGCTATTAAGCTATTATCCAATTTAGCAGTTAAAAACAGATACAAGCTTATAATTAATTCTTTCTATAAAGTCCAAGGTTTGGAAACAAAATAATTATAAGGATAAGTAGGGCCATCAATTATATGTAGATTCTTCACTGTAAAGAGCAAAATATTTGATTCTTAAAAAGGAGTGTTAAAATACTGTCATATAATAAAATGTCATATAAGAAGTTGATGTATTTAGTATGTGAAATAGAAATAATCTAACAATAAAGAGAATATATGATCATTTAGATATAGTATCTTAAATTAAATAATACTAACTTTCTCCACACTATTTACTAAGATGGAATGATGAAATGAGGTGAAATCAGAGGATAAAGAAAAAAAAACTGATAGGAAATAGATGTAAAGTAGACCCTCTTTATCCACAGAGGTTATATTCCAAGATTCCCAGTGAATGCTGAAAACTACTGATATAGTACCAGACTATATGTATACTGATTTTTTTCTGTATATGTATGCCTATAATAAAGTTCAATCTATAAATTAGAGGATATTCTAATAATAAGCTAAAATTATTATAACAATATATCATAATAAAGTTAAAGTTTAAGAAATGTTTATTTATGGACTTTTCATTAAACATTTTAGGACCATGATTAACTGTGGATAACTGAAACTGTGGAAAATAAAAGCACAGATAAGAGGGATCACTATATTGGAAAAGTTTTAATAAGCTAATAGTGAGTAGGAGCACTGGCTCAGTAGTGGAGTACTTGCCAGGCATGCACAAGGGCCTGGGTTGGAACCCCAGCACCACATAGGTGTCAGAAAAAATGAGAACTAGATGAAAAAATAAAATTGATTCTCTGTTTTTCTCTGTCTCTCTTTAAAAAAAAAAAAAGCTAATAGCATTTGACTTGACAGTAGAAGTTACACGGTCAAGTAAAGTCTCTGTCTTAGTCAGCTTTTTCATTGCTGGGACTAAAAGACATGATAAGAACAATTTTAGGAGGAAAAGTTTATGTGGGTGCTCACAGTTTTGGAGGCCTTAGTCCATAGAGGGCTGGCTCTATTCCTTGGGGCTCAAGGAGAGGCTGAACATCATGGTGGAAGAGTGTGGCAGAGGGAAGTAGTTAAGAGCATGGCTCCAGAAAGCAGAGAAACTCCACCACAGATACGAAATATATACCCCAAAGGCACACCCCCAATGACCCACCTCCTCCAGCCACACCCTACCTGCCTACAGTTACCACCCAATTAATCTGGGATTAATTCACTGGGTTAAAGCTCTCATAAGCCCATCATTTCACCTCTCCGCATTTTTGTATTGTCTCACATATGGAGCTTTTGGAGGATACCTTTCTTTTTGTTTTTAATTAATGTGGGTTAGTCAGGAACAAATTACAAATAAATAGCTGCATTTCATTGATTTTGTTTTATTTTCTTTCGGATTTTTTTTTAATTTTCTTGAGGAGTTGTGTTGTTGTACAATCATAAGTGCATATGTAGTAATGATATGATATGCCCTTGATCCTAATCTAGAATCACCCCCACATCACCCAAACCCCAGTATCTTGACTCTTCTCTATTTTCCCCCTTATAACAGATATAAATGTTTCCACATTATTTGACTTTTCAGGGGAATAAAGACTAAGCTATATTATTGATTCCTTCCCTAGATCCCTCCCTCCTCATCCCTCCTTCTGTTCTGTCCCCTTTACTGGCAACCCACATATATCTGGTTTGGGGGACACCTTTCATCCAAATCATAATGCTGCTTTCCACTGCCTGGTTTGGAGAGATTGGTGTGGCAATGATGGGGTAAAATAACCCTACATCACTAGAAGTTTCTGGATATCAGTGTCTCTGACACTGCTCCATAAGTTTGATTTTTGTTGGAGTTTGTTTTGTATTGTTTCTTTTCTTTAAGAAGTTCATCCTAAGGCTGGGAAAGCAGCTCAGTAGTAGAGCAGTACTTGCCTAGCATGCTCAAGGCCTGAGTTTGATCCTCAGTGCCTCCCCTGCCCCATACACACACAAAAGAAATTAAGAAAATGAATTCCCTACCAGAGAGACTAATTTAATTTCCTAATAAGAAGTGGGAGGGAAATTGCATGTATTTTCCAATGACAGGTATGTAGAAAAAGTTACTATTACATGTAAATCAAATTTAAGAATTGATAAATTCTTTTAAAATATCTTTATGAATGATTTCTAATTTGTCAAATTATGAAAAATGTTTTACACATTTCTGGATTTTCCAAGACAAGTATGTAATACCTTTATTATTGGAGAAAAGATCAATATTATTTTTAAAAGGCATAATCTTCCTTTGTTATAACATTTTGTCTCTTCTCAGTAACTAAAGTATATTTGCTACATAAATAGTTCTCTTTATTAATATATTTATATTCTTTTTTTCATTTTGCAGCTGTAGATTTGTGTTTCTATTTTAGGTGCTTAGTGGCAAGGCATTAGAGATTTGATTTGGAAAAGAAAAATCTCCAGATGTACAAAAATGACATAGATTTTTTGCCATATTTAGCAGCAAAAGAAAACCACATAGGAATGTTGGAAGTCTTTTGCTTTTATCATAAATAGATAAGTTTTCTCAAAGTAGCATAAAAGAAATCACAATACATAATTCTCATTATTGTGTACTTATTGCTAAGGAACTGTGACATGCACATCATTTTTATCTCTAGGTCTCAATTTTTCCATTATATAGAGAGGGGTTGGCCTGTAGCACTGCAATTTTCCTTCAATATGAAATAATTTTATGAAGAAAAATAATGCAAAAATTAATGCAAGGAAGTGTTTTGAGATTCAGGCTAAGACCTATGTTTCTAAAACATTGATGGCTATACCACACCACTATTTTTAAATGCCTGAATTTTCCTGATGTTTCAATGACAAGGCACTGCACATTGTCATTTGGGGCAGATATTGTGCTGTGGGGAGGCACTGGTGGAAGTTTTACTCTCCTAGTTAAAAACCAAGATTTCCCTCAGACAGGACACCTGAGGCATTGGATGCCTGAGTACCTGAGGCAGATATGAAGGGATTGCTTAAAACATACTCTGACCAGTGACAGCTAGGTTGGTCCTTTCAGAAGAGCAGGGGGGATAGTCAATGGGGCAATCATTGTATAAGTAAAGGACACAGCAAAGAAAAATAATTAATATCTAAGTTTGAGTTTCTCTGCCTGTATTGTTTCCATTTTCTCAACCACATAGCCTTTTTTTCCCCAGAAGTTTGGAGAATGAAGAAAAAGGTGTGGGTCTGTGCTTAGGAAGGAACTGTGAGAACCATGTCCCTGTTGTGAGAACCATGTCACTGTTGTAACAGTGGGAAAATAATGGTGAAAAGTGAGCTGCTGAAAAGCCTGGGGTACCAGTGCAGAGAGGCAAGGAGGAACCCCAGGACTGACTTGTGAAACATATGATGATCCTTGAATTGATAGGGAAGTGGAACCTTGTAAAAAGCAGGCCTAGAAGGCCTCTTTCAATCTTACTAATGGGATATTGGATTAGTGTTTGAGAATTAAAGGGAAGTCACCCAAGGGTGGGATTATTGGGGACTTTGGGTAGCAGAAGATTTCCTATTTATTGAATGATTACCTTGTGTATTGTTGAATCCATATTGTAGTATGCCCCTGTTCTATCTTCCTCTTATCCTAGAAAAAGAAATTGGAGAAATATACTGAATAAAGTGATAATTCAACTCTTCTTAGCATAGCTTCTCCATAAATCACTGCCCTATAGCACATTATAAAAATGTGACTTTCATAGACTAGGATGGAACCAACATATAATCCAGCTTTACCACTCTTCAGTATTCACTGAAAATAATTAATGTCAGTGTACTATAGAGGTATGTGCATACCCATGTTTATAGCATCATAATTCATAACAGTCAAATTATAGAACCAGTCTAGATGTTCATCAGCAAATAAATGGATAAATAAAGCACACATACTCAAAAATTGATTCAGTCATCAGTCACAGAGAATAACATTATATCATTGCAGGAAAATGGATGAAACTGAAGCTTCATGTTAAGTGAAATAATCCAGTTTCAGAAAGTCAAGGGTAATATGTTTTCTTTCATATGTGTAAGCCAGAGAGAAAGAGGGCAAGCAAAGGGAATTTCTTGAAAATAGAAGGATGACTAGAGTAGGGTAGAGAAATAGAATCAGGTGGTGAGGAGGGAGAGGGTGAATGGAATTGATCAAAATATGTTATGTGCATGTACAAATAAGCAACAATGAAACTACCTCTTCTATAGAATTATTATGAAGCAGCACATATTTTTAAAAATTAACGTGACTTTATTTTTCATCCTGCAAAGAAAAAATAAAAGCCATTGTGGTAAAAAGACAAAAAGACTTCAACAGTGTTCAGAGTCTAGCCCTTGGAACCTGTAAAAACATTGCCTTACATAGTAAAAGAAACTTTTGCAGATGTGATGAAGGTTAAGGAACTGAGGTAGAAAGATTTTCCTGGAATATCATGGTAGGCTTAGTTTAACTACATGGGTCCTTTAAAGAGAAGAAAAAAGCAGAGGAATTATCCAGAAAGATTCAACAATGGAAAAGAAGGAAGGAAAGATGCGAAAGGAGGAGGAGGACTTGACTTCTGCTTGCTGCTGACTTTGAAGACAAAGGGGGCCACAAGCCAAGGAAGGCAGGTAGATCTTAAAATGGAGAATAACCATTAGCTGGAAAGGCAACAGAGTCCTCAGTCCTACAACCCTAGGAAATCAAAGTCTGTCAACAGTCTAAACGGGCAAGGTTATGAATGTGCCTCAGAAAGGAACACAGCCCTACTCACATTTTGATTTGGGCCTGGTGAAACACAGTTGGATTTAAGATATATGAAACTGTAAGATAAAAAAATGTTTTTGTTCTAAGATGCTAGGTATGTGGAAATTAGTTAAGGCAACAGTAGAAAAGAAATAAATCCAGTATAAGAACTAAGATCCATGCTGTTCTGCGTTTGCCTTTCAACACCATGTGCAGGATTAACATTTGGTTTGTGCTCAGCACTGAATGAGAAAAGAAGGTAAAAAAGAGGGCAGCAGAGAGGGAGGGATATTGTAAATCTTCAATGTCCATAAATATTTTTAGAAAAGTGAAAGAGAAATTCTATAGTCAAGGAATCAACAATAGCTGTGGATGGAATTGGTAGAACAGAATAAGAGTGCAACGGAAGGTCAACATGTTTGGAGAACCTTATTACACTGTATTTCTGAATAGAAGAAAACATGCTGGTTTGCATTAGCAGTTCATGCCTCCATTCTACAAAAGCTTTTTCTTTTCATTCTTTTTTTTGTCAAAAAACTTAGACAAAAAATTGTTATTTTTTCATTCCAAATCTAAGTCATAATACAGAATGTTTTCTCTTCTACTTTAGTATTGATAGCACAAAATTGACCTGTGCCATCCTACTCAAATGCCTGCAACATGCATCTTATCCACCCATGTATTACCTTCCTTACCTGTCTTCTATCATTATTTTATATCAAGTTCTTATTATTTATTTTAAATTGTGAGATATGTTACAATCACCAAAGGGTATATGAAATGTACTTGCTCTGCTAAATAATAAAAAAGTAAACTCATATAAACACATTTAGTTTAAGACATAGCTTTTGGATTTTTTTTTTTTTTTTTGGAATTAGGGATTGAACGCAAGGGTACTTAATCACTGAGCCACATATGCACCCCTTTTTATTAATTTGTTTTAAAATTTAAGACAGGCTTTCACTAAGTTGCTGAAGCTGACTTTGAACCCTTGATCCTCTTGTCTTGGCCTCTGGAGTTGCTGGGATTACAGGCATGCACCACCACACCCATCGAGACATATCATATTGCCAGAACCTCAGAAAGGTCCCATGTGTCATTTCTGAGTGGTATGGTCCTCCTTTCTCCAGAGGTAAATAACATCTTGGACTTTTGTTATTCCCTTACTTTTCTTTACACATTGTCTAATCCAAATATATCCCCAAACCAAAGGTTGCTTTATAAGTTTTTGAAATTCATAAGAATGAAATAACCATGTTATCAAAACAACTTAGAGAACTTACATATGAACATATCCATATAAGCAACACGATAATGTAAAAAGTTCTCTTATGAATTATTTTTCCAATCAATACTATGTTTTAATGTTTCTTACGTGTTGATGTAGCTGTCATTCACTGTCATTCACTCATATTCTTTCCTGTGTATGAAAATACTACAATGTACTTAATTCTACTCTTGATGACTATTTGAGTAATTTCCTGGTTTTTCCTGGTACAAAAAATGCTAAAACATTCATATACAAATTTGTTTTCTGGTGTATATATATATATATATGTGAAGAGTTTCTTTAGGGAGTAAAGGAATAGAATTGCTGAACCACAAGGTATGTGCCTGTGCAGCTTTACCAGGCAGTCAAGTCCTCTTCCAAAGTGGTTTCACTAATTTTATTCTATTAGTTTTCTAATTAAAAAGACTCTTAATTGGTGTTTCTGCCTTCAATTTTCATCCAAATCCGTCTGTCCTGCCCACTAGCACTACACTGGTTTTCCTAAAGTGCTGCCTTCAGCATATGTTTTCCTCACAATCTAAACCCAATATCACTCAAGAACCTACTACAGCAACCTATTGTATGCATCAACAAATCTAAACTCTTGGCAAGTTTTCAATGGTCTTTGCATTTACTACTTCTCAAAAACTCCCTGCTAAATAGGCTGGGCTTTGTAGTCCCTTCCCCAATCCATGTTCTTTTTTGCCTTTGAGACTTTGTTCCTAACCCATCCCCGCCTAGAATTCATCCCTTTCCTCTCTGCAACTAAGTACCACTCAAGCTTCAAATTCTCATTGATGTCCTCCTTTTCTGTGATTCTTTCCCTAATATTTCATCTGCATTCCTAAGGTCTTCCAAGTCTGAGTATTCAGTCATCCGTTAAATCACAACTTGGGAGTTCCTATTAGGATGTATGATGAACTTATGATGTATAAGGAGAAAAGATGAGGGACCTATGAAAAGAGTTTGCTTCCTGAAATATGTGATCATTAGTTATGAAACTTTCTCTAAGAGACTGGACAACAATTTGTGATGGGTTACTTGGTGACTTGGATCTGTTCCTCGCCAGTACCCACCACCCCCTGCAACTTAAGTTCAATTAGTCTCTGACTTGCCACAGAGATCTGGCACATTCTCATGTCAATCTTCTTCTCCTCTCGTATTTCTTGCTAGGGACTGATGGAACTATTTGTCCTATTCTCACTTTATGAGCTGACCTCCTTCCTACCTTACAAACTTATTGTTCCTGCATGTTTCCAAGATTGCTTGGTCACCTTCCTTTATGTAGGAAACTTAACATCATATTCTACTGAACTAAGGGCTGTCCTTCCTTGGAAGCCTTTCCAACCATTGTAACTTACTATGATTCTCTTCTCTCATAGAATTTTTGGTGCTTAATTTACGTTTCCTTATATGGTTAGCTAACTTTTTATGTATAAATATCAAGATCGGAACTTAAACTCCATCTACCTCAGAAACTTAAACAGTGATATTAAAGACTAGTTTTTGATTGGCAGATGAAAAGTACTGCTAAAACAACTCTGATTTTGATTTCTATTTTGGTTTTATGGGTGGCAGGTACATTTTGCATTCAAAGAAGATGATATTTCCTATGCCGAATTTATCCACATCAGCAAGATTTATGCTTGATTTCTTAACTGGAATATTGTTTTCGTGGTGGTTATTTTTATTTTGTGTAGGTTTTTTTCCAGTCCACTAACTTTAAACGCTGACTGAAAAATAGGATTTGGGGCATAAACAATGTATGGATGTTGCCAGTCTTCTGTGTCTACCCAAATAGGAAGACCTGCATTTGTTATATTTCAATATAATATAGGTCCTTAGTTTTGACCTGATCTTTAAGCTCTTTGAACATTTTCTGTTGGTGTGCAGGTGTGTGTGTATTCCTGTATGCATGTGTTAGACCTAAGAAAGACCTGCTCCCAATACAGGGTAGTTTGACGTCAGATTACTGAAAATTTGTGTCTTAGTTTTCAAATCTTAGTATTTTTTGATGCATAATTTTTCTTTTAAGACTACCCTCGTTTAAATGCTAATGTCTGTTTTCATGCAGCCAGTTTCTTGTTCTCCTCTATATACCCTCAGAGCTGATCTGAGTGTGGAGATTCCATTTACTTCAAAGGAAACTTCTTGCTTGGATCTTCTCCACAGGGGTGCTCTGACTCAGACAAGAAATGATCCCTATAGTCTTTTTCTTTCTGCATTTGTGAGAAACACAAAACAAAAATAGAGATTTCCCAATGCATTTAACATTTTTAAGTAATTGAATGAATACTATATACTAGAGCATTCATAAATTATTGCAAGTTCATAATCATAAACAGCCATTTTAACACTGAGACATTAAAGTATGTTGGTATGGTAGAATATTTGAGTGCAGCTATTATTTTCAAACAAACAGTATGTTATTACTCTCACATGCATATGTTGGGAATGGTCTCATGCTGTGGGAGTAATTGAGTACAAAAAGGATAGACATATTTTACATGTGAAAAATATTTTAAAGTGAGGACAAAATATGTTAGCTCAATGTGATCATTAAAGGCCAATTTTTTCATTGGTCAGTCAGTAATTGCAATTAATTTTTTTTCCATTTTTTATCTGCACCTTAAAATTCTATTTTTTGTCTGTTTTAATTGGGAGCCTTAAAATATGCATAATTTGGAGCTCATCAATTTGAAGATAGTTAATGATTGTTTAAATTCTCAATATTCGTTAGTCTCAAAAATGAGGCATTTTCCCTCATTTTTAAATATTTTTATTAATGAGTTGAGTTTTGTACAATCATAAATGCATATAAAGTAACATTACGATATGCATTTGTTCTTAAACCAGAATTACCACCATATTGCCTACACTCCAATCTCTCAATTCCTCTATATTTCACCCCTGCAAGTCATATAAATATTTAGATTGTGAATTTTCTGAAATTAAATGATTGCATAAGTACTATTTGGAATCTTGAGGGGGGGGGCAGTAAAGAGTGTGCTACATTGTTGATTGCCTCCATAGTTCCCCCACTATCCTCCCATCCTCTTCCCTCCACTCTGCCTATCCCCACTCCTTCGCACATTTCTGTGGTTCCTCTAGATTGTGTGTTTCTATGCCTTTTTGCTGGGTTTAATACATGAATATGACAACCTTTCATCTAAGCCTGGGTTTTGCTCTAGCCTTCACACATGAGGGAAAATATTCAATCTTTGAGTCTCTGTGTTTGGCTAACTTCGTTTAGCATGATTTCTTCCAGTGTCATTCATTTGCCTTCAAAGGCTGCAATATTTTTGTTTCTAATTGCTGATTAGAAACATATATATATATATATATATATATATATATATATATATATATATATATATACCAGATTTTGGACCCATTTATTCAGTGAGGGGCATCAGGGCTGGTTCCATAATTTAGCTATTGTAAATTGAGCTGCTATGAGTATTGATTTTGCTGTGTCACTGTAATATGATGATTCTAACTCCTCTGGGAAAATATCCAGAAGAAGGATAACTGGGTCATATGGTGGATCCTTCCCTTATTTTTGAGGATTCTTCACACTGCTTTCCAGAGCGACTGCACGAGTCTGCAGTTCCACCAACAGTGTGCTAGTGTTCCTATCTCCCTGCAACCACTCAAGCACCTGTTATTGTTTATATTCTTCATCTTTGCCAGTCTTCCTGGAGTGAGGTAGTTTCCATTTGCATTTCTTTGATTACTAGTGATTTAGAACACTTTCTCATGTATTCATTGACTTCCTCAATGTCCTCTGTTGAGAAGTTTCTGTTTAGTTCCCTGGACCAATTATTGATTCAATAGTTTGTGGTTTTGATATTAAATTTTTTGAAGACTTTGTAAATTTTGGATATTAGTCACCTGTCAGAGGAATCACAAGCCACGATTATCCCCCATTCTGTAGATTGTCTCTTGACAATTTTGACCAATTCCTTGGTTGATCAAAAACTTTTTAATTTAATGGGATCCCACTCATTGATTTTTTTTCTTTCACTTTGGGACTCTTTTTGAGAAAGTGTTTGCCTAGTTCCAAATGCTGGAGTGCTGGTCCTAACTTCCTAACTTTTCTTCTAGCAGCTCTGTGGTAGCTTGTTTAATCCCTAGTTCCTTGATCTATTCAGATTTGATTTCTGCACATGGTGAGAGATAAGGATCTAATTTCAAATTCCTGCAAGTGACTATCCAGTTTGTCCAGCACCATTTGTTGAATGGGCTGTCTTTCCTCCAACTTATATTTTAACCATCTTTGTCAAAAATCAGATGTTTAAAGATTTGTGGTTTGTCTCAGAGTCTTCTTTCCTATTCCATTGGTCTTCATTCCTATTTTGATACCAGTACCATGCTGCTTTTGTTACTATAGATCTATAGTACAGTTTTAGATCTGGTATCACAGTCACCTATTTTGTCGTTCTTGCTTAGTAATGTTTTGCCTATTCTAGGTTTCTTGTTGTTACAAATGACTTTGAGAATTGCTTTTTCTATATCTGTAAAGAATGACATTGGTATCTTGATGCGGATTGCATTGAATCTATATAGTGCTTTTGACAGAATAGCCATTTTAATTATATTAATTCTGCCTAGCCAAGAACATGAATGTCCTTCCATCTTCTCAGGTCTTCTTCAATTTCTTTCTTCAATGTTCGATACTTTTCATTATAGAGGACTTTTACTTACTTTGCTATATTCTTTCCAAAATATTTTATTCTTTTTGTGGATATTGTGCATTGTACCCATTTCCTGATTTCTTCTTCTGCCCTATTATTGTTGTTGTATAGGAAAACTATTGATTTATGGGAATTAATCCTGTAGCCTTCTTCTTTGCTAAATATGTTTATAAGCTCAAGTGTTTCTGGTGGAATTTTTTGTATCTTCCAAATATAGGATCATGTCATCAGCAAAAAAGTGATAGTTTGGGGGCTGGAGCAGAGGCTCAGCAGTTACAGCGCTTGCCCGGCATGCATGAATGCATGAGTTCAAACCCCAGCACCACGTACAAAACGATGTCTTAGAGCAACAAAAGCCACATGAAAAACTAAGTAAAAAATTGTTTTTCTCTCTCCCCCCACCTCTCTCACTGTCACTCTCTTTTTTAAATAAAGTGGTAGTTTGACTTCCTCTCTTCCTATTCTTATCCCTTTGATTTCCTTCTCTTGTATGATTGCTCCGGCTAGGGTCTCAAGAACTATATTGAATAAAAATGGTGAGAGCAGACAGCCTTGTCATGTTCCCTAGTTTAGTGGAAATACTTTCAGCTTTTCTCCATAAAATTTGAAGCTGAGTTTTGCTGGGTATGCATTCTAGGCTAGTTTTGGTGGTCAGACATTGAAAGATCTCCTTCCAGGATCTTCTTGCTTTCAGAGTCTGAGCTGAAAAGTCAGACGTGATCCTTATTGCTTTGCCTCTGAATGTGATTTGGCATTTCTCCTTGCTACTTTTAATATTCTTTCCTTGATTTCCCTGTTGTACATTTTGAATATGAGTGTCTTGGTGAGCTTCTCACTTGATTAGGCCTATTGGGTGTGCTATACACTTCCTGGATGAACATTTCTGATTTTCTTTTAAAATGGGAAATTTTTTCTTCAACTATTTCATTGAGAATTTACTTTATGTTGTTTCTTTGCATTTCAATTTCTTCGTGTATCCCAATTACTCTTAGATTTTTTTTCTGATTTCATCCCAGACAATTACAAATTCTTCTCATGTTGTGTGATTTTTTTTTCTTTTCTGTCATTCATAAGCTCAAATTTACTCAGTCTATCCTCATTGCTGGATCTTCTTTCTTCTAGAACTGAGGCTCTGTTTTCCATAGAAAATAGTCTATTATTCACTTCTTCCACAGTTCCTCTGATGTGATTGATTGCAGATTTTAAGTCTGTTACTTCCTTTTTCAGTATTTCTATTTCTTTGATAATAGTTTTTCATCTCTTGAGTTTTCTCACTTAGTCCTTTCATTATATTTTCTTTTAGTTCATTATTCCTTTTAGTAATCAGATTGTTGATAATTTTTTCTATGCTTTTATCCCACTCCCTATCTATCTGTGGACTCCTTGGTAGGGGACTTTTGAGTTTGATCCGAACCTTTTCTAATTTGATTTTTTCATTTTTGAAGAGCTTCTTGTAGATCTTTGAATTGTGATTCCCTGGGTGTGTCCTAGGTGTTTGTGAGGCTTGAGGGTGTCCTGGGTATATGGTGGTTTGGACCAAAGAGGCCTGAACTGGTGTGACAGGTGGTTGGGGCTGCACCACTTTGGGTCCTACCTGTAGGTGACCCACTTGCCAGGTAGACCTGTGCCAGAAGAGGCCTTGGCCTGTGTGTTGGGTGTTAGGTGGGCAGGGGCTGCTCTAGATGGGGTTGCAGCTTGGAGTTGTCCTGGGTACATGGCGGTCTGGACCATAAGAGCCCTGGGACTGTGCGTCAGGTGGTGGGGGGAGATGCTCTTCCCTTATTTTTAATAGACATTATGGAGAACATTTTTTTCTAATATTGATATTGATATGTCTTAAGATGACTTAGATATAATCAATGTAATCTAATTTAAAAATATAACTAATCAGTTGAATTTTTATTACAATTTGTAAGCCACTTTCACATGTATTACTTCAGTAAAAATACAGATAAATTCTTTGAAATGTAATTAATTTTATTATCTCCCTTTATACCTGAAGGAACTCAGAATTAGATAAATTGGAAATTCACTCAGGAATTAAGCAGAGCTACAAAAGAACAGAGCTAGGATTTCAACCCTGATTTTGTTCCTTTGAAACCCAAACACAATTTTGTGTGTATGTGTGTACGTGTGTGTGTGTTGGGGATTGAACAAAAGGGTACCTTACCACTGAGAGCTATATCCCTAGTTTTTTTTATTTATTTTTTTAATCAGAACCTCCCTAAGTTGTTGAAGCTAGGCCTGAAGTTACAATTCTTCAGCCTCAGCCTCTACAGTTGCTGGGATTACAGGCATGTGCCACTGTGCCTTGCTTGAACCCCAACCTCTTTTGATTGTTCACTTCTGCTTGTGAATGGTATAGATGTTATTCAGGGTGGAAGATGTTGAATCTTGCTTTTTCTTCTAATAGCTATATTTTGTGACTCTGTCTTTCCATGTGTTTTAGGTGAATAAGTGGCAGGTTTTATAATAAAAATGTACAGACAGTTTACTAAAAAATTAAACCTAACACACAAAATTTTATCTACTATTATTAAATCTGTAATAAATGTACAGATAAACTTAATAACTATATTAAACATTAGGGTAATAATACCAAAGTATGCAGTCACAGGCACTTTTTCCTCCCCAAGATAATCTTCAAAGATTAAAAGATTCATATACAGTAATCATAAATTCCCAAATGTATAAAAAATTATCATCTCTTTCATGTTACAAAAGGGTTACTTCCATCTTCCTTTGGACTTACATGGAAGGTAGAAATAAGAAGGAATCTGTGGTTTCTGGTGATGCCCTATGAATATCTCTATTTTGTATATATATTATGTTTACTTCTTTATTTGTGTCTGACTTTATGCACTAGACCTCAAACACAAGTTTTTTTCTTTTTTTTCAGAGATTTAAGGCAAATTAATTAATTCATGGATGAATTATTATCTATGTATTTCTAGACTGGTAAAGAAATTTCAGCAAAGTATCCACAGAGCTGGTTAATTCATTTTTTTTAAAGAGAAAAGGACAGTGAGAGAGAGAGAGGGAGACAATCAATTTTTATTGCGTTTTTTCACATGGCATTCGTTGCTCTGACACTTAGTTGTGTACGTGGGTGCTGGGGTTTGAACTTGTGTACTTGTGTATGCCAGGCAAGCACCATAACTGCTGAGCCACCACTCCAGCCCCTGATTAATCCATTCTTATTTATTTATTTATTCTTAGAGTTGTATGGTTATTCATAGTAGTTGGATTCATCCCGACAAACTCATAAATGCATGGAATTCAGTTTCAGTTCATGATCCTCTCTTTTCCCTCCTATCCTCTCTCCCCTATCCAATTCTCCTTCCTTTACTCTACTCCACTAGACTTCCTGTCACTCCTCTATTATTTTATATTTGATTGGCTCTTTCTACCTATGCATAAAGGTGAGGTTCCCTGTCATATATTTATATATGCACACAACATAATTTTCTTATAATTTATTCTTCATTACTCATCCCTCCACTCCACCTTCTACATTAGTAATCTTCCCTTTATCTTATGTAATCCTAACCTTCTCTCCCTCTTTCTTTTACTTTACTCTAGCTTCTGCATATGAGAGAAAACATTTGACCTTTGAATTTCTGAGTCTGACTTTTTTCACTGGTAAATGCCATCATTTAATTTTTTTGTTTTTTGCCTTTGAAGAGGAGTTTATTCTCCTAAGACAAAAGCACTTTTTTTCCATATATTCACTTCTCCACTGAAAAATCTCACAAAATTGTGAAAACAAAGTTTAGGAAGGCCCTTGATGTCGAGTCCTGGATAAATCAGCTTTGGGCAGTGTGTGAAGATTTCACAATTTTAATTCTGTAAAGAGAATGAAAGAGAATTGTGCTTATCTATACACAGATTGCCTGATTTAAAATCATTCTTAGGATTTAGAATAAGTTCTAGGTATCTCTAAGAATTCTTATGTAATTATTATAGGTAGGTATGAACTCAAAATATTATAAATGTTAGTATTTATCAAATTCCTAAATTATATACTTCCAGAGCAATTCCTAACTAGTAAATCAATTGATTTTATATATTATATTTTTGGCAACCATTCAAATGCAGTCTATGAGAGATGGAAAAGGAGAACTCCATTGTTTAATTTGTGATATACATATACATACATACATATATGCATATATGTATATATATGTATGTCACAATTTCTTAACCCATTACTTGATTGACAGGAATCTGGGTTGATTCCATAATTTAGCTATAGTGAATTGTGGTGCTATAAACATTAAGGTATCGTCACAGTAGTATGACAATTTTAGAAATGGGATAGCTGAGTCATATGATGGTTCCATTCCTAGTTTTTTAAGGAATCGCCATTCCGCTTCCCAGAATGGTTGTATGAGTCTCTACTTCCATCAACAATGTACAAGTGTTCATTTTCCCCCACATCTTACCAGCATTTATTATTGTTTGTATTCTTGATCATTGCCATTCGGATGGAGTGAGACATTCATTCTTCATTCAACAAATATTTACTGGGAAACTACCATGGGCCAATTACTATTCTAGGACCACAGAAACACTATCTTAACTAAAGAAGCAAAATGTATGTCCTAACAGAGCAGTCCCTGTCAAAATTTGGTCCCTAGAACCTGGGGCTCTATTATACACTTTCATTGGGTCCATGAATTTTCAACCACTTTATTAATAACATTAAGACACTGGTTTAAACTTTTTCAATGATGATGCAAAACAAATGATGAGTAAAACTTCTGTTGCCTTAACATTAATCAAGTCATTAGCATCAAGCTATGTTAATAATTATGGTCTATTTTATAACCATACATAACTTGCATTAAAATAAATTAATCTCATTTTACTTCAGAATGTCAACAATGTACTAATAAAATATATTACATTTGATACTATTAAATGCACATCTTTAATGTTCTATGTAAAAATATGAAGGGTTCAGGAAGCATTTCTTTTGCACATTGAAGTATAGAACTCATGTCTTGAGGAGAAGCACTTGTATGATTGGGTTGGAGCTGAAATAGTCACTTTTTTGTGAAAACACCATTTAACTTAAAAAATAAATTTCTAGCAGAGAAAATATAATTTGTGTTTGTTTGTTTTTTAGAGAGAAAGAGAGAAAGAAAAAGAGAATTATCTTTTTTTTTTTCATCTGGTGTTTGTTTTGCCTTCACTTGTGTATGTGGGGCTGGGGATTGAACCTGGGTCCTGGTACATGCCAGGCAAGTGCTCTACGTGAGCCACCTCTTCAGCCCAAAAATATATCTTTTAAGTTTAGGCATTTGACAGGTTTTTTAAAGAAATGAACAACATGGGCCTGTGATTTCAAGAAAAGTTATTTGTTGCCAATGATGACTGTACAATTTAAAGCAAAAATCTGAATTTCGGAAAAATTGTATTTGTCAATTGTTAAAAACTTTTTTAAAAAAATGTCAGTGATGGTATTAACATATCGTTTTTTATATTATATAATGAAATGTGTCAACATTTGGAATATTTGCATAATTTTATAAGCCAATATTTTTCAAAGGATGATTCATGATGTTACAAAGTCATTCTTAGGTAAAAGAGCCACTTAAAATTCAAGATAGACTAATGGATTTTAATATAAAAGAGTAATAAATAACCATTAATATTATTTCTGATCTCACTATACAACCAGCCTTTAAGAAGCTACCACTTGCTGAGTTTATGTGTAGTGTCAGGAAACAATATAAAAAATCATTTTAAAAGGCTAGTAATATGTTTTGCCTTTTCCAACTACGTATTTTCATAAGGATACATTTCTTTATATAATTCTACCAAATCATTATATCTTGAGAGATTGAGTGCAGAAGCAGATGCAAAAACACATCCATCTCTATTAACTCAGCATTGAAGAGATTTGCAAATACATAAAACATTGCGCCTCTTCTCACTAAACTTCTTGTTCTAGAGTTTTTTTTTTTTTCATAAAACATGGAATTAATCTTAACCTGCAGTGGATTTATTATTGCCATTTTCAAAGGTAAAATAAAATATTTTTTGAATTTCTGTTATGATTTCTAATATGAGTAATATCAGGAGATAAAACATATGTAAACAAAAGTTCTGAGTGGACCCAATTTAAAAAATTATTAAACTCAATATTTCAAGATAATCAGCAGTTCACTTGCAGTTGTAAGAAACAATACAGAAGAGGCTGGAACAGTGGCTTGGCAGTTACAGCACTTGCCCAGCATGCGCAAGTACACGGGTTCAAACCCCAGCACCCACGTACACAACTAAGTGTCAGAGCAACAAAAGCCATGTGAAAAACTCAATAAAAATTGATTCTCTGTCTCTCTTTGTCTCTCTCTCTCTCTCTCTCACTGTCCTTCTCTCTTTAAAAAAAAAAAAGAAAAGAAATAATACAGAGTACTAATGTGTCCTTTACCCAGTTTCCCTGATTGTAACATGTTGCAAAACTGCATTCAGAATATTGACTTTGATACATCAAGATGTAGACCATTTCTATCACCACAGAGACCCCATATATACTCATTTCTAGTCATACCTACCTTGATCCCACCCCATCCTCTCCTTGGCAACCACAAATCTCTTCCACATTTCTGTAATTTTGTCTTTTGGGAAGGTTATGTCAATGGAATCATACAGTATGCGATCTTCTGGGACCAGCTTTTTTCAGTCACTGTAATTCTTTGGGGATTCATTCAAGTTGATATGTGTAGCAATCATTTATTTCATTTTTAAAATTTGTATTCTATGGTATGGAAGTGCTGTAGTTTGTTTAACCATTCACCAGTTGAAGACATCTGGATTGTTTTCAGCATTTAACTATTACAAATAAAATTACTATGAACATTCATGAACAGGAATTTGTGTGATCGTATGTCTTCATTTTTCTGGGACAAATGCCAAAAAGTACAATTTCTAGATTGTATAGTACTTGCATGTTTAGTTTTTTAAGAAACTGCCAACATTTTTTCTATTACATTCCACCCAGAAATGTGTGAGTGATCTAGTTTCTATGCCTTGTTGTGAGCCTTCGATGTTGTCACTATTTTTATTTTAGATATTCTCCTAGGTATGTAATGCTTTCTCATTGTGGTTTTTAATTTGCATTCCTCCAGTGGCTAAAGATACTGAACACCTTTTCATGTGTCTTAACATGTTTTCTAGTGCGCTATCAAAATACCAAGACCTGGAGATTTGTGAAAAATAAAGTTTATATTGCTCACAGTTCTGGAGTCTGAGAAATCCAAGATCACGGTGCTGGCATCTGTTCAACATCTGGCAAGAGAGGGCATCACACAGCCAGGCAAAGCAAGCAAGACAAACAGCTTGCTTCTATACCAAAGGCTCATGCAGTAAGCCATTAATCTACTAATACATTAAACCATGGATTCATCCATTTACGAGGGTTCTGCCCTCATGACCCAGTCTCTTCCCAAAGCACTCACTTCTCAAACACTATTATCATGTCTCTGGGGATTAGCTTTCTGACAATTTGAGGAATACGTTCAAACCATAGCAATGTACTTATTTGCCATCTGAATCTTCTTCACTGAAAAGTCTTTTCATTTTCTTTGTCCATTTTATAATGAAATTGTTTGCTTTTTCTTTATTGAATTTTTGAGAATTCTTTATATATTATAGACTAGTCCTTTGTCAGGCAATATATGTTTTTATCACACTCTATAGCTATTCTTTTCATTCTTTAAATAGAGTCTCAAGAAAAATGTTTTAATTTGCTTGTATACTTGGGCAGGATGTTGAGTAGTCCATAAAGAAAGAGAGAAAGGGAGCGAGGGAGGGAGTTTTTAGGACAGATACATCCATAAGATAACAGTTGGAGACTTTAACTCCCCTCCCTCAACAACTGATAGAAAAATTAGACCAAAATATCACCAAGATTCAACAGCACAATCTCTAATAGGATCTAATGGTTATTTGCAATACACTCCACACAATAGCAGAACACACGTTCTTTTCAAATACTCATGGAACATATTCTAAAATAGATTATATCTTGGAAATAAAACAAACCTCAATAAATTTAAGGGACTTGAAATCATATGGGATATGTTCTCTAACCAGGTTTTTGTGGATTGGAAAATTCTATATAGTAAAGAAGTCAATTGTCCCCAAATTGATATTAATGCTTACTCTAATCCCTATCAAGCAAGAGTTTAGTCACTATTACTAATACACACATAGCTGGAGAACAGCTACTCAGTAGATACATGACTGAGGGAATGCTCTGCTGTTCCATGTTGGGCAGTCAGTACTTGGAGAGACTCAGAGTCTCTGGTTACTGTAACAGATAGTAAGAATCAGTTCTGAATCTGCAAAATGGTTCCAGGGAAGGTCAGGGAAGAGGGGACACACAAAGGGAGAGAAAGAGAAGCATACCTGACAAGATTATCACAGAAGCAGCATAGAAAGTGAAAAGTCAATCTGAATTTACCCAAACCAGAAGATGCATAGCGGGCTACTGCATGAGAAGTGCTCCACTTTTCTCAAGTTGTAAGTGGAGAATTGTGAAGAGCCATCTTGTTGGGGTCACGCCCAAACCTGCACCTTAAGAAAACATAATCCCTTGCTTCTTCATATCCCCTGGAGATGGAGGCAAATGTTGCCACGGAGATATGACCTAGTAAGCAAGCTATGTGAACAATTTATACAGTGAAACTGCTATGAGCATGAAGCAAGTAAATCCCAACCATAGGTGGAGGGAAGGGTGGGCCCACTCCACTGCCTCATTGTGGTGCTTCTTCCCAGCACTGGAGATTTCTGGGTGCATACATCAGGGAGGGTTCAGTCTTCCAAGCAGAGAGTGCTGCAGCCCCAGCCACTTTGCTGCCCACCAGCTGCTGGGCTAACCAGGGAGTTTCCAGAATGGTCTAGGTTTGCGCCAGATGAGGACAGGGCGAAGTCTTTGTTTTTAACCAATGGCAAAGGTGATTCTACCCACCACCAATAAGTCCCCACAGGACCACAAAACTGTCCCCCTACATCAGAGAGGGATCCAGCTAGCTGCCTCAGGTAGCACAGGCCCCAAAAGGCCCACCAGCTAACGGGATCAGAGCAGAACACCCAGAGCCTGCTGGCCCTGGAGCAGTGGGAAAGAAGAGGAGACAGAGGAGGGAGAGGGGTTAGGGATAGGATGGGGTGGAGATTGGATGATCAGATAGGCTGTGGCACTGACTTCTGTCTAGTTTATTGAAGCCTGATCTAGATGCAGGGAGACACAAATAGTCCACACCACACATCCCAAAATGTAACCCAATGGTTTTGGCCTCAAGGTCCACAGCCAAGATTTGGACATTGGCCACATCTCTGATATTTGTTAGATTTCAAAACTGGAACTTCCTGATAGAAGTGGGTTTTTGTTTGGTTGGTTTTTTTTTGATGTTAAAGCCTTGGCAAATAGGACTTTTAGTATTTTTTAGTATTTTTCATATTTCTTTTAAATTTTGCCTGTATTGTTTTCTGTGTTGATTTGCTTGACCTTCCAACATGATTTGTTATTTCATATTGTTATATAATTCATTTATTTTTAATTTTTTTATCAAGGAGTCTAGTTATTGTTCAATCATAAATGCAAATAAAGCAACAATATGATATGTTTTTGATCCTAAATCATAGTTACCCCCACATTGCCACACCCCAGTCACTTGATTCTTCTATATTTTACCCTTATAACCAATAAAAATGTCCACCTATATATATGTATGTATATGTATACATATGCATGTATATGAATATATGATTGTGAATTTTCCTGAATTATTTGATTGCATAAGTATGACTAGCTTTTCACCCAAGCCTGGTCTTAGCTCTAGCTTCTACAAATGAAGGAAAACATTTGACCCTTGACTCTTGGGGTTTGGCTAACTTAGCTCAGAAATATTTCTTCCATTGACATCAGTTACCCTAAAAAGACGCAATATCATTGTTTCTAAGAGCTGAATAGAACTCTATTGTATAGATATACTAGTGTTTGTTTCCATACATCCAGTGAGGGACATCTGGGTTGATTCCATAATTTAGCATTGTAAATTGAGCTGCTATGAACATTGATTTTTTTTCAATTTTTTTTAAGAGAGAAGGACAGTGAGAGAGAGAGAGAGACAGTGAGAGTTTTTATTGAGTTTTTCACATGGCTTTCGCTGCTCTGACAGTTATATACGTGGGTGCTGGGGTTTGAACCCATGTCCTTGAGCATGCCTGGCAAGTGCGGTAAATGCTGAACTATTGCTCCAGCCCCTGAACATTGATTTTGCTGTGTCACTATAGTGTGCTGATTCTAACTCCACTGGGAAAATGTCCAGAAGGGGGGATTGGAAATTCTAGGGTAGATCCAACCCTAATTTTTTGAGGAGTCTCCACACTGCTTTCCAGAGGAGCTGTACAGTCTGCAATTCCAGCAACAGTGTGCTAGTGTTCTCCCCACAACCCTTTCAGCATTGGTTACTGTTTGTGTTCTTCATCTTTGCCAGTCTGCATGGAGTGAGGTGAAATATTAATGTAGTTTTGATTTGCATTTCTCTGATTACTGGTGATTTAGAACACTTTCTCATGTGTTCATTGTCTTGCTCAATGTCCTCTGTTGGGAAGTTTCTGTTTAGCTCTCTGGTCCATTTATTGATTGAATAGTTTGTGGTTTTGATGTTAATTTTTCTGAGGACTTTGTAAATTTTGGATATTAGTCGCCTGTCAGAGGAATCACAGGCCATGATTATCTCCCATTCTGTAGATTATCTCTTGACAATTTTGAGCAATCCTTGGCTGACCAAAAACATTTTAATTTAATGGCATCCCACTCATTGATGTTTTACTTTAATTCTTTCATTTTGGGACTCTTGTTGAGAAAGTGTTTGCCTAGTTCCAAATGCTGGAGTGTCAGTCCTAACTTTTCTTCTAGCAGTTGTATGATAGCTGGTTTAATCCCTAGTTCCTTGATCCATTCAGATTTGATTTTTGTGCAATGTGAGAGATAAGGATCTAATTTCACATTCCTGCAAGTGACTGTCCAGTTTGCCTAGCACCGTTTGTTGAATAGACTGTCTTTCTTCCATGTTATATTTTGACCACCTTTTGTCAAAGATCAGATGTTTAAAGATTTGTGGTTTGTCTCAGAGTCTTTTCTATTCCATTGGTCTTCATTTCTATTTTGACACCTGTACCATGCTGCTGATATGGAGTTTTTGAGATGAGGCCAGATTTTTTGCTCCTGCTGGCAAATGGAGTCTTGGTTCACTGCAGATTCTGCTGTCAAAGTAGCCCATTTCTAGTGTTCGCACAAACTGGGAATTTTAGTCTATCCCAAACTGGGAATTTGGGCTGGCTTCCCTTTTCTGCATTTTTACAGATATAGAAAAAGCAATTCTCAAATTCATTTGGAACAACAAGAAACCCAGAATAGCCAAAACATTACTAAGCAAGAAAGACAAAACAGGTGGCTTCCTGATACCAGACCTAAAACTATACTATAGAGCCGTAGTAAAAAAAAAAAAAAAAAAAGCAGTGAGACAGTTTAGAAGAGATAGTAAAATGGCCCCAAACTTGAGGCCTAGACCTGCAGGGACAACTGGATGAGTCAGCTCTGGTGTGATCCTGGGTGTGGGTGTCTTGTGAGTGCTTGAGGCCTGGATCTGTGTGCAGCAGCTAGGTGAGTGGTCTCTGGCATTATCATGGGTGTAGGTGTCTTCCGAGTGCCTAATGCCTGGATCCACATGCAGTGGCTGGGTGAGTAGGCTGTGGGGCAGGGGACCGTGTCTTTGGGGCGGGTGCCCTGGAGTGTCTGAGTCTTGGATTCATAAGCAGAGGCTGGATGAGTTGTGTCGGGTGGGGTCATATAATTTATTTGTTTAAAATTCACTAATCATAATTTTTCTTTTAATTTTTATTATCTCTCCTTATTTTTGCCTTTCTCTACTCATTCTTTCTTTAATTTCCTTCTCCCCACACTTTCATTTTTATTGTTCCCATTTCTCCCTTTTTCTATTCTCTACATACTTCAATATTAATTTTACTTTGTCTGCTACCTAATATTTTTTTTGCTTTATTCTTCATTATTCATGTCTGTATCAGAGTTATAGACAGCATTTTCATTAAGTTTTTATTATACGTTTATATGGTTTCCTTTCAAACTATAGCAGTTACTGATGATTTTGCTCTCTTTTCTAAGTGGAGTTAGGGATTGAACATAACATTTAAACAACTGAGTGGGTACTTTAAGGCTGAGATAACCCTCAGCTGAGCCACACTGTAAGTAGAAAAGAGCTCACTAAAAAGAACCTCACATAACAATGGTAAAGATATCCATCCTAACAGAAAAGCAAATTTCAAACCAAAAGTATAGGTAATATGAGAAAACAAGACAATCATATACTTCCAAAAGTCAAAATCTCCCCAACAATCAAATCTGTAGATGTAGAGGTAGAGCAAATACCAAATAATTTTTAGAAATTATCATTGAAATGATTGATGAATTAAAAGAAGAATGAAGGAATGAACTAATGAAGACAATAGAGAATATGAAAGAGCATTTCAATAAAGTAATAGAAATTCTGAAAGAGAGCCAAACAGAAATCTTGGAAATGAAAGGTACAATAAGTCAAATAAAAAAACTCAGTGGAAATTCTATCTAATAAACTGGATCAAGCATAGTAAAAAATATTAGGCTCAAAGAGCAGGTGGATGAACTAGAACTTTTAATAGTAATAAGAAAAAACTAAGCTATAAAATATATACAAATGATCTAGGACAGCATTTAAATAAACAATTTACAACTCATATCTCTCAAGGAAGGATCTCTCAAGGA
This sequence comes from Aplodontia rufa, assembly GCA_004027875.1. Lineage (NCBI taxonomy): Eukaryota > Metazoa > Chordata > Mammalia > Rodentia > Aplodontiidae > Aplodontia > Aplodontia rufa. Next base: position 42,425 of record PVKS010011079.1, read on the forward strand.
AGGAATGGAGGTATAGACTAATTTCACAGAAGACTTATTCATCAAAATAATAGCAGAAAATTTCCCTAATTTAAGCAGTGAAATAAATATGAAAGTTTTGGAGGCATTTAGAACTCCAAATAGACATGACAAGAAAAGAACCTCTCCATGACATTTTACAGTTAAAATGCAACAAACAAACAAATATAAAAACAACAATAACAACAGCAACAACAACAGAAAGCTGCAAGAGAGAAGCACCAAGTCACTTTCAAAGTCAAAACTATTGGAATGACAGAAGTTTTGTAGACAAAAACTAAAGGCCAAGAGCACATGGAACTATGTATTTCAAGTTCTGAGATATAAATAACTACCAACCTATATTACAATAGCCTGCAAAGCTTTCTTTCAGAACTGAAACAGAAATGAAAACCTTCCAAGATGAACATAAATTAAATGAATTATCATTGTGCCAGAATTACAGAAGATACTTGAAGAAATCCTACACAAGGAAGAAATAAAAATAACCTGGAGATCATAGGATAGACTAAATCTCACAAGAGCAAATAAGCAAATAAAACTGAGAAGTGAATCAAGCATCAGAAGTAAAACAAAATGACAGCCAGTGGTACCTATCTCTGTATAGTCACAAGGAATGATGAATGTAAATGGTCTTAATTCTCCAAACAAAAGAAACATACTGGCAGATTGGACAAAAAAAAAAAAAAAACAATACCAAACTGCATTCTTTCTGCAAGAAATAAAACCCACTGGCAGATACTCACAGACTGAAAGTGAGAGGATGGAAAATGAAATTCCATGTAAATGAAATCTGAAAGCAAGCAGGAGTAGCTGTCATATATAACAAAGCACACTTCAAACCAAAATTATAAGAGATAATATATACTGTTAAAAGAGATAATAAAACATGAATATATATTTATTGCTCTGAACATCAGTGTGCCCCAATTTCATAAAGAAAACACTATTTAACATACAGGGACAGATAGGTCCCAAGACAATTATAGTGGGTGACTTCAATACACCACTCTGTCTAATAGATAGGTCATCCACACATAAAATCAGCAAAGATAATTTAGTGTTAAACTATACTTTAGATAAATGAACTTAAAAGTTATCTACAGAATATTTCTTCCAACAACAGCTGAACACAACTTTGTTTCTGTTGCCCATGGAATTTTTCTCCAAAATAGAGCATATATTAGGTCACAAAGCAAGTCCTTAACAAATACAAAAGATTGATATACTTCTTTTTGTTCTAATAAGATCATAATGGAATGAAATTAGGAGTCAACGTCATCAAAAATCTAAAGAAATCACAAAAAACAATGATATTAAACAGTACACATTAGAATGGTAAGTGGGTCATCTAAAATCAGGGGAGAAATTTAAAATTTCTTAGAATCAAATGAGAATAGAAATGCAATGTGCCAGAATCTGTGGTATAAATTGAAAACAGTTCCAAGAGAGAAGTAGCTATGAACACCTACGTAGAAAACTATAAAGATTTCAAATAAATAGCCTAAAGTGGCATCTTAAGTCCTTAGAAAAATAAGAACAAACAAATTCCAAAGCCAGTAGGATAAAAATAATAAAAATCATAGGTGAAATTAATGGAATAGAGAATAAGAATAATATGAGGAATTAACAAGATGGTTTATCTTTTGCTTAGCCAAACTAACCAAAAAAAGAAAGACCCAAATTAATAAGATTAGAGAATGGAAGATATAATACCACTGAAATCCAGAGGATCACTAGGGACTATTTTGAAAACCTACATTCCAATAAATTGAAAAATCTAGAAGAAAGGGATAAATATCTAGACACATATAACTAACCAAACTTGAACAAAGAGGGTATAGAAAAACCTAACCAGCTCAGTAACAAAGTTCCTACAAAGAAAGGCCTACAAGATGAATTCCCAGCTGAATTTTATCAAATCTTTATTTTTTTAAAGAGAGAGAAGAGAGAAGGATAGTGAGAGAGAGAAAGAGAGAATCAATTGCATTTAGTTTTTCATCTGGTTTTCTTTGTTCCAGCACTTTGTTGTGTACATGGTGCTGGGGTGCAAACCTGGGTCCTTGCGCATGCACAGGCAAGCACTGTAACTGCTGAGCCACTGCTTCAGCCCCTGAATTTTACCAAATCTTTAAAGAGTAATTAATACTGATGCTCCTCAAATTACTCCATGATATACAAGGTGAGAGAATTCTTCCAAATTCATTCTGTGAAACCAGTTTGACTCTGATGCCAAAATCAGATAAGGACACATCGAGGAAAGAAAATTACAAACCCATATCCTTGATGAACATAGATGCTAAAATCATTATTAAAGTATTTGGGAACCACATTTAGCAGCATATTAAAAAGATTATACATCATGATGAAATTTGTTTCATTCCAGAGATGTAGGAACACTTCAGCACATGCAAGTCAACAAATGCCATATTCACATAAATGGAATCAAGGACAAAATCACATTCTCATCTCAATAGCAGAAAAAGACATCACCAAAATTCAACACCAGTTTATGATAAAAGCCCCAAAGAGACTAGGTTTAGAAGGAACTTAACATCATAAAGGTTTTATATGGGGTTGGAGTGGTGCCTCGGTGGTTACTTAAGGAGCTTGCCCGGCATGCACAAGTACAAGGGTTCAAACCACAGCACCCACGTACACAGCTAAGTGTCAGAGCAACGAAAGTCATGTGAAAAACTCAATAAAAATTGATTCTCTTTGTCTCTCTCTCTCTCTCACTGTCCTTCTCTCTTTAAAAAATAAATAAATAAATAAAGTCTTTATATGACAAACCCAATGCCAACATCATATTGAATAGGGAACAAATGAAAGTATTTCCTATATAACAAAGAACAAGACAATGACATATTCTCTTAGCACTTCTATTCAATATAGTGTTGGACAATCGGGCCAGAGCAATTAGGCAAGATAAGAAAATAAAAGGAATACAAACAGGAAAAGAAGTAGTCAAATTATCCATATTTGTAGATGATATGATCCTATACTTAGAAGATTCTAAAGGCCCCACAAGAAGACTTCTAAATTCAGCCAATTAGTAGGACACAGAACCAATGTCTGAAATCAATAGCTTTTACATTTAACAATAATTAATTTGATGAGAAAGAAATCAGGAGGGGCTGGAGTGTGGCTCAGTGCTTGGAGTGCTTGCCTGGCATGTGTGAGGACCCAGGTACAAACCCCAGCTCCACATACACAATTAAGTGTCAGGGAAACAAAGATCAAATGAAAAAATAAATAAAATTTATTCTCTCTTTCTCTCTCTCGAAGAAGAAGAAGAAGAAGAAGAAGAGGAAGAAGAAGAAGAAGAAAAGAAATTATGAAAACAATTTTATTTAAAATAGCTTAAAACCAACCAACCAACCTAAGAATGAATCTTACCAAGGAGGAGAGAGACCTTTTCAGAGCACTGAAAACAGAAATTGCAGAACAAGCTAAGATAGAAAGACCATGTTTATGGATAACTAGAATTAATATTGTTAAAATGACCATATTACCAAAAGCAATTTAAAAATGCAATGTAATCCCCATCAAAATATCAATGATATTCTTCACAGAACTTAAAAAAAAAAGAGGAATAAAAAAAAATCCTAAATGTTATATGGAAGAATAAAGACCCAAAATAGTCAAATCAATCCTGAAATAAAAGAGCAATGCTGGAGAACTCCTGATCATGGTGTAATCAAGCTAGGCACTGATTTTCTGGTCTCCTCTGGACTCTGAAAAGAAGCAGCATATTAGCGCAAAGTGTAGAGGCATGAAGCAAAGTGTAGAAGCAAAAACAAGTTATTATAAGGCTCTATCCTGTTTAGATTGTGACCTAAAGAGACTGTAGGTGGTATAGCTCGTTGGGAAAATTAACTGAAAGAGCCCTGACTCCCGATCTTAAAGATGGAAGTGTAGGGGAGGGGATCCACAGAGAGAAGCTCTGGGCAGATCATCAGTGCATGCGGGAACTCACACACGCAAGGAAATGCTCAGAGGGGCACTCATAACTTCAAATGCAACAGTAAAAGGGTGAAAATTTTTACTTGAGAAATACCAGGGCCAGGGTTGGGGATTTAGCTCAGTGGCAGAGTGCTTGCCTAGCATGCACAAGGCCCTGAATTCGGTCCTCAGCCCTGAAAAAAGAGAGAGAGAGAGAGAGAGAGAGAGAGAGAGGGAAATACCAGGGCCGGATTGAAGCCAAGTCCTGAAGTGAGGGCTGGGTTGGCCCTGCAGTCATTTTACCACAGCCTCTCCAGCCACCTCACTGAATTTACACAGGGACAGTCAGAATATTCCCATTCCCAAACACTTATAAAGTGGACTGGGAGAAATCTCTCTGTAGAATAGCCTCTTGGAAATTGAGTTGGAGAGAATTTCTATAATTTCTGCTGTGACCAGTGTTGGCAGTGCATTGGTGAATCCCCCACCAAACAAAGGAACAGAGCTGGCTGGCAGCAGCAGCTTCTTGGGACCACATTCAGTTTCCAGGAAAGTGCCAAGGCACTAAGAACAGAAGCTCCTATTGGGAATTGTGCTGGAGAGAATTTCCACAGAGACCACTATCAGCCAGTGGATTGCTGAAACCACTTTCCCGGCTCCCCAGTCTGCTTCACAAACATAGGGACAAAGCTGGCTGATTGATTGTGGCACAGCGCTTAGCTCCCCGGAAAGTGCCAAGGTCCTCAGAGCACAGCACCCTCTTGGGAATTGAGTTGGAGAGAATTTCCATAGAGACCACTGTCTGGCAGTAGATTGCTGAAGCTCGCTCTTCCACACCCTCCCTGCTCTGCAAATTAACGGACAGTCAGCTGAAGGCATTCATTTCCCAGGGAAGTGCCAAGGGACACAAAGACCACTCAGCAGACACTTGGGCTGCCCCTCTGCAGCACAAATCACCACTTACCAATTGGATACGGTGATCAACTTTGTTCTGACTAGAGTAGGAATTCACAAGCTATCCACCGCTAACACCTGTGCACTCACTGAACTGAGACAAAGCCCACACAGTTCCTCTGGCCAGGGGAGGACTCCTCCAATTATTGACCTTTAGCAGAAGGGAAAGTCACCACCAGAGGCCTGGGACTGCAATCAGCATTAGAGCACCAAACCAAAGAGAAGAAGCAGACATAGAACAGAAGGAGCTGCCAGAGGGAAAGGGAGGATGCAAGTCTGAATTAGTGCAATCCACCCACCTAACATTCCTCTTTACCTCCATTTACCTTGGTGTAAATTCAACCATAATAGTTTCTCTCTCTCTCTCTTTTTTTTTTACCTGATACAAATTAAATGATCTTAGCCTTTCTTCCCTCTCTCATTCTATTAACCTCTCTCTTTCTCCTTGCCCTCTACTTTACCTCTCCCACTTACCTAATCTTCCTCCTATCCCCCTTCTAGTACCAACTTAAGGTAATAATAAGATTAATAATTAACCTAGTAACCATTTAATCTGTTCCAGAATTTTTATTATAAGTATTTCACTGAACTTGAGGAACTGAAAAGAACAAGTGTAACAAACTTTTATTTTCACAATTTTAAAAGGAAAGACTATAGCAAAGAGGTCTCAATTGCTTTTCTTAATGAGGGACTAATATTGGGGTCCAGAGAGGTCACACACTGAATTAAAATAGTAGTATCAAGAATTTACCCAATCAAGAGTACCTAAGGAAAAGAAGCTTACAAAGTAATCCCTCACAGTACTGAAAGATGGGTAGGCATGCAAACAAAAAGAAAAAAACAAGGGAACCAAGCAGCCCAAACTACCCATAATCTTTCAACAACAGACAGCAATGACAGCATGGTGGAAGAAATGTCAGAGAAGGAATTTAGAAAATTCATGCTTAAACTCTAATATGAGCTAAAAGATGAAGTAAGGAAGGAAAACAGAGGAAATACAGGAAGTGAAAGACCACTTCAGCATCAAGAGATAGAGATCCTGAGAAAGAATCAAATGGACATCTTCAAAATAAAGGAATTAGTAAACCAAATTTAAAAATCAATGGAAAGCATCACCAATAGATTAAACCATTTGGAAGAAAGATTTTCTGGTCTCAAAGACAGAGTAAATAATTTAAAAAATAAAGTAGGCCACATTTAAAAGATGTTAAGAGATCATGAACAGAATTTCAAGAAATTTGGGATAACATCAAAAGACCAAATTTGAGTGTCATTGGGGTGGAGGAAAACTTGGAGGCACAAATTAATGGTCTACACAATGTTTTCAATGAAATAATTTCAGAAAAAATTGTCCAAACCTTAAGAATGAAATGGAAAACCATATTCAGGAGACATATAGAACTCCAAATATACAAAATCACAACACACCCATCCCAAAGCATATTATTATGAAAGTGCCTACAATACAGAACAAGGACAAAAATCATAAAATCTGGAAGAGAAAAGAGACAAATCACGTTGAGAGAAAAACTAATTTGCCTCATGACTGACTTCTCAACCCAGACCTAAAGCAAGACAGGCTTGGAATAATACATAATAAGCTCTGAAAGAAAAAGAGATATCAACCAAGAATACAATATCCAGCAAAATTAAGCTTCAGATCTGAAGATGAAATAAAAACCTTCTATGATAAACAAAAGCTAAAAGAATTCATAACTGGAAAGCCAGCACTACAAAATATACTCAACAAAATATATCATGAAGAATAAAGAACAACAAAAAAAAAAGAAAACCCACACAGGGAGACAATACATTAGATGAATAATTATTCAAAAGAGAATCAACTCCAATTCAAATAATAAAATAAACCAAAATGGCAGGAAATAAAAGTCATCTCTCAATAATATCATTGAGTGTATATGGCCTAAACTCTTCAATCAAAATACCTAGGTTGGCAGATTGGAATAAAAAACAAACCCCAACAATATTCTGCCTTCAAGAAACACACCTCAGAGGCAAAGACATACATAGGCTGAAGGTTAAGGGATGGGGATAAAAATATCATGCATGTATCTCTCATAAACAAGCTGATACTGCAATTCTCAAATTAGATAAGGTAGACTTCAAACCAAAATTAGAAGAGATGAAGAAGGTCATTTTATGTTTTTCAAGGGAATCATACTAGTATAAATATATATGACCCAAACAATGTAGCATTGATACACAAAAAATAAAGCCTTCTCAAATTCAAGAACCAAATTGACCACAATACAATTATTTTGGGGGACTTTCACACACCTCTTTCATCACTGAATAGATCATCTAAACAAAAACTAAGTAAAGATGCCATAATAGTTTGGACTTAACAGACATTTTTAGAATATTTTACCCATTGACATCTGAATATACTTTCTTCTCAGTGGCACATGGAACATTCTCTAAATTGATCATATTGTAGGGCTTAAAGCAAATCTTAGCAAGTACAAAAAATTAGAGATAATACCCTGCATCCTATGAGATTGTAGTAGAATGAAACAAGAAATTAACAATAAGATAAAAAATAGAAATCCCTCTAACACCTGTATATTAAATAATATATTCTTGAATAGTTAATGGATAACAGAAGAAATCAGAGAAGTTTTTAAAATATCTGGAGATAAATGAGAGAAATGATACAACATATCAAAATCTATGGGATAGTATGAAGGCAGTCCTAAAAGGAAAGTTTATAGCAGTAAGCCCATTCATTAAAAGAATAGAAAGACACAAAATCAATAACCTAACACCTTAACTCAAAGCCCTAGAGAAAGAACAAACTGATTCCAAAATCAGTAGAAGATAGGAAATAATTAAAATCAGATCTGAAATCAATGAAATTGAAATCAAGAAAATAATCCAAAAAAGAAATGAAATGTTGATGTTTCGAAGAGATAAAGAAAATTGATAAACCATTATTCACACTAACAGAAAGGAAAAAGAGAAAAATCTCATATAATTAAAATCCTTGATGAAAAGGAATCATCACAACAGATACTTTAGAAATCCAAAGGATCTTCAGAAGCTATTTTAAAAACCTATATTCTAATAATCTAGAAAACCTTGAAGATATGGATGAATTTCTAGAGAAACATGAATCACCCAAATTGAATCAAGAGGAAATAGAAAACTTAAGCAAATATATTACTATATAATAGTGATATATTTCTTTCTCTATATAATAGAGAAAGAAAAGGAGACCAGTGTTATGTCTGGCACATGAAAGTATACATATATACTATGGACCTTGCTATTAATCAATGAGTTTGGTATTCACATTGTAAAGGATGATTATGTTTCAGCAAAACACTTGTCGCACTGTCTGTGCTAAAGCACTGAATTATGCTGTGCTTAAAATTTTGTTTATACTTGCTTCAAAAGTTTGAATTTAGTTTAATAATTGTCCAAGTGCTTATGCATTAGAGATAATTTAAATAATCATTGGAAAGTCAATGAAATTATTTGTGCTTTATTCACTTTTAAGGGATGCTGCGCTAGATTCTCAATAGCTCCTTTTTTAGGTTACTTTATTCTAAAGATTTCAAAAGTGTAATCCAGGTACACCTGAGGGATTATATAACACAGAATATAAAAATCCCTACAATAACCAAGCTTAAACTATAATAGGACATTTATTTGCCTTTATCATGCCCATTCACAAGAGTATGGTGGACTATCCCAGTGTCTCCATGACATGAATCACAACAGATTAACAGCAGAAGCAGACAAGAGAGGCCAGAATTTAAATTGTATTCTGGCTATTAAGTCAAGCATTAAAGAGATTAGCTAAAATGTAAAATAGTGACACTTTTCTTTTATTGTGGAAAATACAGTTTACCTCCATAAATACATTACTAATGCAATCTTATGAGTTTATGATTGATATATTTATGATTTATTATGAGTTTATTATTGAATTAGCGAATGGATTTTTAAAAAAAAATCTCTCATTTTAGCATTCTATTATAAATATCGGGGCCGGAGTGGTGGCTCAGCAGTTGGAGCACTTGCATGGCACATGCAAGAACCTTGGTTCAAACCCCAGCACCATATACACAACTAAATGTCGGAGAAACTAAGGCCAGATTAAAAAATAAACAGAGTTGATTCTTTATCTACCACCCCTCTCCCTCTCACTTAAAAAAAATATATATATATATATATGTGTGTGTGTGTGTGTAAACACACATACATACTGTGGCTTGAGTGTGTCTGTCAAAAGCTCATGTGTTGGAACTTTAATTCCTCAGTGCAGCAGTGTCAGAAGTGAGGCCTTGTGGGAGATGCTTGGATCATGGGAACAGAGCCCTCCTGAATAGATTAATGAATTTCTTAAGAGAATGGGTTAGCACACTCTTTTCTCTTGTGCATGTGCCTTCTCCCCACTTCCAACTACCTTCAACCATGTTAACAAGCAGCAGCAGGCTCTCTAATAAGACACAGCCACCTGATCTTATACATCTCAGCTTCTAAAACCACAAATCTAAGTAAACTTCTGTTCTTTATAAATTATCCAGTCTCAGGTATTCTATTATAGTAAAAAAGAAAACAAAGTAAGACAATCTTAATAGATATTGTTCACATAAACAAAAGCTCTTTGGGATCCTAAGTAATTTTTTAGGATATGAAGGGATTCATAGAGCAAGGATTTTTGAGAACTACAGCTTAAATTTATTCCCTTTTACTTTCATATTCTAAGTAAAACTACACTGCAATTCATAAGACATGAAATACTGTCATGTCTCACACTGTATTGAGCAGCTGGGATTTTATACATAACTGAAAGGAAATAGGAGAAGCACATAAGGTTGTCAAGGTGACAGGCTCATGAGACAACTGGGAGGCAGATTCTTGGTTAGGTGAGCAGGTGTTCACTCTTAGATAAGTAGATGATTTAAATTTGTGGAATTTCTAAGAGTCAACTCATAATTTTCATATGAATGGCATAAAAGAACAGCAAGGATAGCAGGGGAGGGGGAAAAGAGATGTGGTCAAGAATGCCTGCCCTTCACCTGGAAAGTCAGTGTGCTTTACAGGCCTGCTCAGAGCTGTTTGGTGAAGGGACTGTGGTCAGTTTGCCAGGAGGCCCAGAGCACTGAAAACAGGATGGCATGTTTTGTTTAAAATGTGCAAATGTACACACATTTACCCACCCACCCACACAATGATCTCTATCAAATACATACAAATCACTTTCCAGAAGCTCCTGGGGAAAGACTGCATTTCATAGATAATCTCCAATTCAATATTTGATGAAAAATTCAATGCCTGTTTCTTTTTTCTTTTTTTTGGCACTCGTGTCACTTCAGTGAGATGAGCCATATTTTAAGCATTTATAAAACTTTCTAGACCTTTGCTTAAACCCCATGGGGATAGAAATTTGGATAATAAATTCAACAAGATAAGCATTTTAAAGGAAATTGTGCTATGCAGAGGGTTGGATAATGAAACCTGTGAAATAAATGTATATTTTAACATCTAATATTAGCTTAAAGCTTTTTATTTAGTGAAACTAGATATCAACATTTTCATTCCAAGCACTGAATTTTGTCCCTCAGTTTTGTTATTTGTTTTCTCAGAAAGAAATAAGCACACTAATTTATGAAGCTTGGGAATATTTTTAGACCCATACAACCCATTCTTCATATAATTGACAAATTACTTCTAACTCAGAAATTTTTAATGGAAATTCTGCTCCCTTAGGTACTTAATCAGTAAAATTTTGTTACCTTTGTCATGTTTTATATAACAGTCTTATGCAAATACTTGTTTTAAGCATATAAACACCATCCACATAATAATATTTAACAATGTGTCTGATCTATGTCATTTGCAAAGCCTACCACTTCTCTCTGTCCTTCACTCAGACTGTCATTCTGTTTAGTTTGGTATCTTAAAAGGAATGTTCCAATATGGCTGTGTTTTTATCTTGCTCTTCTGTGGTACGCAAACACAGAAATTATCTTATTTCAACAGAAGACCCTGCTGGTAGCAAAAATGCATGAAAATCTTCAAAGTCCTCTTTTACGGATGGAAATTACCCTATAAATTCCTGCAGGCTTAAGAACCCTTCATGGTTTTTTGTTTTTTTTTTAAGTCCCTTGCCCTTGCAGCCCACTTTCTCCCCAACCCACACCCCCACCCCTAATAGTTCATCCTCAGTTTCGTTGCATCTAGTAGAAAGAGAATCCTGCTGAGATCCAAACTCTATCCATCAGGGCACAGTACTTTTAAATTGATATGCTGAGGCACTAATAATAAGAGAGGAACAAATTGATTTTTAAAAGTCAATAAAATACAAACTATATGAATTCTAAAGTAGTGTTTAAGATTTCTGTATTCTATCACATCTTTGTACCTGCATAAGCAAGGCACTGCAGGAAAAGGGAAGAGGCAGAGGGTACAAAGCTTCTTATCCACATCTACCATAAACAATTGGGGAAAAAATTCTGTACAGCACACAATATAGAAGTTTTCACAATTCCAGCCCAGGTTTAAAATGCATTCAAAGGAAAACTAAAATGATTATATTTACACAATTTGGGAAATGAGATATCTTAAAAACATTTGATAATTAATTATAATTGCTCATTCAACAAAATGCTTTATTTTCTGCCTCTCGTATATTTTTGTACTCCAGTTTCATAAGCTCAATTTAACTAAATGGGCTTGAAAGCCCTTGCCTTGATACTATATTCTTCTCTAATTATTTGAAACTAGACTAGAAATATACTTTCACTTAGTTTAGCTTGATCTTACAATCTTTATGTTCAAAGATTATTTATAATTTCATAAGCTATTTGTTATTGTTTGCGTCCATTTCTTCCCCACATTTTGCCAATCAAGTATATGAATAATCTTTCATTTTTATTAAGAAAATGAGGATTTACATTGTTTTGATTAATATGGTAAGGCATTAATTAAGAATGCCACAAATCCATAAAGTACGATAAATAAGGAGATAGACATGTTCAACCTAGTGTAAACATTATACAATATATACATGTGTGGAAATGTTACATGGTACCACATTAATATGTACAACTTCATATATCAGTTAAAAATAAATAAATATGCCACAAGAGATGATTCATTTCACAGATGTAGCGTTGTATTAGCTTTCGGGGTTGGAAAGAAGGACACTATGGAGAGTGCTGTACAGACGATGTTACATAAAATGATGACATGTTATCAAAATGATGACATGTATGGTAACACACTGCACTTCACTGGGGACTTCTTAACATATCTTAGTTGTGTGTGTGTGTATTAGGATGAGTATTTATGATGAAATATAAGCTGATGTGTATGATCTTTAAATTTTTATCCATTTTTTTTTCAAAAACCAGCTTTTTAACCAAAGCTCAAACCCTTGTGCATGCATTCCAAATGAAACCAAACCATGCTTCCTCCTCTAAATTATATTGTTTGGGGTCTTGGATTTGCATCAGTCTTTTCCTTGTCATTTTTTTTTTTAAAGAGAGGACAGTGAGAGAGAAAGACAGAGAGAATCAACCTTTTTATTGAGTTTTTCACATGGCTTTCATTACTCTGACACTCAGTTGTGTACATGGGTGCTGGGGTTTGAACCCCTGTACTTGCACATGCCAGGCAAGCACTGCAGTCCCCCAGCCACAGCTCCAGGCCCTTCATTGTCATTTTTTAAAAACTCCAATTCTTTCTTTCTTTTGGAGTATGGCTAAGAAAGATAACTTAATCTTGCTTTTTAAATGGATGGGCCACTCCAACTTCAATGCCAATTACATTTGTGGAGTGCAAGAAGGGATTCATTTTGAGACGTCAAGATGGCATTCACCCCACCTTCAGTGACTCCGAGATGCTCCTGAGAATCACCTCACGCTGCAGGAGAGCACTCGGAGTCCCACAGTAGGACAAAGCTCCCAGTGTGGGGGAACATTATCCCACTAAGTTCTTTAACTCCAAAGGAATAACACGGTCCATTAACGAATATAAAGGAGAAGCTAGTGGAGCCCGCAGCACTCTGCCCCACACCCGGGGGTGGGGAGCTACTCCAGAGGGGAGGAAATGCAGCAAGTTTCCTAACCAAATACCCTAACCCTGCCGGCTGCAAACTCCCTGATCTGACTGCTCTTAATTTACATGATCTTATATAAAGCGCTGAGAATTAATTGTTCACATTAGCAAACTTGCAGCTCTAATTGCCAGCTGCCAGCAGCGAGCAGTGGCCGCCATAGTGACCTTTCCCTGAGGGAGGGGCCGGTTGCTCAGCAAATAAAGCGATGATCTTGGGCCCTTAGAGAACAAGGCCAGAAAACCAGAATCTATCGCCCGAGATTGGGCCCTTCCCAAAAGGTCTGCATGGTGCTGGGCGTGCACTGTCCACCTCTGGTTGCCACCCGAGGAGCCAGGGAAGGAGAAAATTTGGTACAAGATCTTTAACTCAATCACGGTGGACAATAATTCTCCACCCATGCCCGCAGGTTACAAGAGCTGATTTTAAAGTCCTTTAACATAAGTGCTCGCACGAGCGTGGGAGAGTGGGGCGGGTTGAGGCGCACAGCAGCATTACGGGGCCTCAGTCCCTAGATCAGAAACAGAAGTTACCGCCCCCCCACCAACTGGCCATCTGCCCTGGGAGCTGTATGGAACTGCCATTCACCTCTCCAGCTCGCAAACCTCTCCGTTGGCGACCTTCTGCCCTTCCGTTGCCCCGCTTCTCGCCCAAATAGGAGGAGCCTGTGAACAGATCTTGCTCCAGCAGGGCACATCTCTCTAAAGGGAATCCTCTGCTTCAGCCTCTGCTTGATATCTGCCTCAGGAAGCTTTGAACATATGGGGCAGCACGGGCTTCCCCTTAGAATCTGAGCTCCTTGCATAGCCAAGGCTTCCTAGCCATGACCTCTCCAGGTGGGTGCCTCCTAGTGCTTGCAACTGAGAATCACACAAGCACTGGCATGATCTGGACCATCTTCCGTGGGTTTCAGTCAACCCTACAGAGCAGCTCTTGGGACTTCTGAAGATCACAAGACAAGCAGAGTGGTCACCAGTGATCCTGAGGAAGCGAGTCTCAGGCTAGCCACTATCCTTGGATCAGTCAGAGACCCACTAATCTACACTAAGATCAACTTGATTGTCTACAACTTCTAAGCCCCAGGTCCAAGAGATTTCTAGAGTTTGGATAGGCAGAAAGCAACCATCTCAGGATTACAGCCCAGGGAGAGCTGAATATCCCTTTGCAACAGAAAATTTTGAGGAGATCCTCTAAGAAAAATCAGGCCACCAGACTCAACCAAACTGCTTCTCCCCCAACAAGCTCAACTCTGAAGAATCCCCAGCTTGACGTCAGATTTGAATGCACCCCCCCCCCATAGTACATACTTGCTGACCCAGGGGCAGAAAAGCTCAGAACTTTATCAATTAGTTTTGGGGTTTTTTTGTTTACCTCTTGTTTTTTTTTTCTTCATTTCTTCACCTTTTTTTCCTTCATTTCTTCATTTAAATAAGAAAAAAACAAAGCAAACAGGAATCTGGCTGAAATATATTATTTTTAAATTTTTAACATTACTGTGGGGTTTTTTTTTTCTCTTTTCTCCTTTCTTGCTTTACGAATAATACTGAATTTGGTGTTGGTGGATGTAAATATTTATCCATGCGTAAGTGTTGGTGATTGGCTCTTACTTTCTCTGTGTCTTCTTGAACCCTACTGCTATCCCTATAACATTGGGTTACTATCAGGAAAACATTTCATGATAACAGCATACCCTTAGCCTCTGGTGAGTGAAGATAACCATGCCTCATACTAACCTCTTCCTCCACTATACTCTGGTAATCCCTAAATATAAGCAACTTTCTCTCATTCTCACCCCAAGTCTTTACCCTACCCACACCCCATTTCTGCTTTCCTTAGTCCTAATAGAATAACCTACTCCCCTCTAATCCTTTGTTCTCCTATACTCTAAAGCAGGTGTGATTTTATACCTCCCCAATTCAACCTCTTTGACTTCCTAGTCATTCCTTCTCCCCAGTTTCAGAGAGACCCTACTACCTGAAGAAACAGATACGCTTCAAAACAGGTACTTGCTTGCTATCATAATATACAGTGAGAATTCTCTCAAAGAAAGCTGCTACTGTTGGTGCTAATCATCAGCACATCTGTTTTAGTTGAAACGGACTAGTATTTGCACCTATAGCCTCTCAATTTCTCACAGAACAGTCTGGCATCTTTAGGTTTGTATTGACCAAATAGCTCCCCTTCACAATGAAGCAAAGCCATAAGAAGCCCCAATTACTCCACCAAGAGTCGAAATAAAAGAAAAGCTCTCTGACTCAGAAAATGAGGAAAAGGGGAAATAACTCCCTTCCTCAGCCCCACATCTCGCCACCCAAGGACCCCTTAGCAGGGGCCCTAAATGAAAACCAAAGACATTGTATCAGCATTATGATTAGTAATGCAATCAAAGAGTTAAGAGATGAAATAAGGAAAGAGATCAGAGATCAAT